>VZTA01020577.1:184284-215008 GCA_013398855.1 Mohoua ochrocephala
GGCCAGGCGGTGCCCCCTGAGGATGCTGCGGGGCCGAGGCAGAGCCGCCGTGTCGCCCGCAGCCCCGCGGCAGAGCCGCCCCCTCGGCACCTCTCCCCGCGCCCCGGGGGGCGAGNTTTGGCGGGAGGGAGGCGAGGCGAGGCGAGGGGAGGATGCGTGAGCTGCCTTGCCCAGCGACATCAGGAAGTTTTGCTGCGGTGCCAGAAATAGAACCTGCGTCTGCTGACTCCCGGTCGTGCACCCTAACCGCAAAAGCTGCCTTTTCTCAATTCAACTTTTCCCTGCCTTCTTCCACGTTGGGCCCATCTTTGGAAAGGAAAACAAAGCCAAGCCCAAACCATAACACCACCACCCCCTCTCCCCTGGCTGAACGGCACCGCTACAAACATGCCGAAACACAACCGTGGGACCTCACCCCTCGCGGCCAAGAGCGAGCGAAAGGTCAAAAGGAAGCAGAACCAGAGTACACCCTTCCTCGACACTTCATGGGAATTTGGGAAAACAGCACATTAAAAACAAAGCCTCGCTGCCAACGCCTCCCCAGCTTGCCATATGATAATATGGGCGAGCTGGGCAGCAAGCTGGGGAGAAGGCGAGAGGTGGCTCTGTCAAATTGCCGCTCTCTCTTAGGAGCAGCACTTGTGGCATCCCAATAGGAATGCACAAGAGCCTGCCCTATGCTCTGATCTCCTGCCTGGCCAGCACCAGAGAGGGTTTCCATGGGAAAGGGTCGCCCTAATTTTGAGTTCTAAGGCCAAGATGGAGAACGTGTCAGAGCTCAGGCAAAGAGGCAGCATAATTGAAGGGGGATTTTCCCCGATGCAAAACTCAGCTAGAACGATGAGTAAAGACAGCCAGAGGTCAGCTGGATTCAGAAGTGCCTCTGGAGTATTGTAGAAGTATCAAGGGAAAAGAATGAGGACAGAGGAGGAAGACAACGATACAGCAAGGGAAGTTCTCACGACATGAGGGGGGTCATTTTGTGGCAGACACGATACTGCACCAGCACAAGTCCTTGAGGACACTGAAAGGCTCCACCTCGATGACAGCAATATCATATTGGTGGGAACACACCGGGAAGACAACATCCCCATCTCTGTGGGTTCAGAATGAAGTCGCTCTCTGACAAGACTATGCTCTTCAGGACAGTCATGGGTCCCTAGCAGAGAACTTGAAGGGCTTGAAGGGAGTCCTCAGCTCCTACATCCCTAGCGAGAATTTGACAGCCATGATTCAACTTGCATTGAGTCCATGACTGCTTTTTTTTTTTTTTTTTTTTTTTTTTTTTTTGAGGTGGCTGGCAAGTGACGGCATTAGCCTTGCATGTGTGGGTGATTTCAGCTCTGGGAGCATAAATCCTATTAGGGATGGGCAGCCATCACCAATTCATTTCCCCCAGCCAGCGAACACCCGTCACAGAAGGGATGGTTGGCACTAACGGGAAGAAAACATCGCTATTTCAGACCTCCTTTGCTCATAAAACATTATCCCTTTGCTTCAAATATTACCCCTGGGGTGACGTGAAGACAGCTAACACTTTCCCATGTTAATGTGATAGAGCCGAGGGCTTACGGGCTCACCCAGAGATTGCAAATGTTCAAGAGCATCAGACCACAAACCTAGAGGTAGAATAACATCCTGTGCACGGAGAGGCGTCTGCAGTACCACAGCTCCTCGGTCTTGTGACAGCGTTTGCCACGCTCGGTACTCCTAACTAGAGAGACAGGCTCCTGCAGCCTCCCCGAGGTGTCTGCCCCCCTGCTACACTGTGCAACAATGTGAAGGGGAATGTGGGATTTTAGCTTCGCCTCTGAATCTTTGTGTGAGCAAAGACAGGACTTTGCTCTTCTTTCCCGGGCTAACCCCGGAGCAGAATGATGCAGAAGGCTGTTGTTTCAGCATGTGCTAGTACACTGCCAGATGCAACAGCGTGCTGGTATCTCCTTCACACCAGTGCAGCCGCATCTGTACCTCCTCTCAAGCGAGACCTGGTTTCCAAAGCCATGTGGTTCTGGGTTTGGGGGTCCAGCCACAGAAATTGGGGGTTTTATGCTTTTACTAATGGTATTCCGTGCTTTGATGGCACCAGAGTGAGGCTGTAGTCTTAGATGCAGTATCCAAGCACCTCGTGATTTCTCATTTACTCAGTCATCATCCCCTCTCCTAAAGGTAAAACCCCACGAACCTTTGGCACTCTTTTACATAAAAGAAACAGAAGATTAGAAAAGTTATGTGATTTGCTGGAGGCCAAACAGGGAGGTTGTGCTAGGGTAGAAAATTGACTGTGGATCTTGAATCAGCACCCTAACCATTGTCGTCTGTGGAGCGTTTTCTCTCTGCTTTGCATACTTCGGTTTGAGGCATGCTGGACAAGCTCCCTTGGGATGAGGAGTCATTTTTAGCCTGATTTCTTACAGAAATGAGGCTCTCACAATCATGTTGTCTATCTGCCTGTCTATCAGCCACCCACGATACGGTTGGAATCCACTGGCCGATTTCAACCCAACCCAGCAGCAAGGAAGGGATTTTACAGCAAAACAATTCAGATGAGTTCCATGATGAGGCGAAAGAGGGGAGGGAAGAGAGGAAGGAAGAGAAGGCTCATGTGTGCCCGTGGGCTGCGTGGCGTCCAAACACCACTTCTGGCACGGCATGTGATGCTTCCAGCCCCTCTCTGGGGCAAGAGAGAGGGACTGAGCTCAGGTCGATGTGTGGGGCTGGTGAGGCCAGGAGGTAGCTGAGCGCACTGCAGGGATGTCCTGGGCGTGCAGCAACCCCAGGCACGAACGTAGCAGAGATGTTCATCCTGCCGCTGGCAAGAGCAACTTCTGCTCTCCACGCTCCCTAACCCCCGCCGGCTGCTCCTCCGGGGAAAGCAGCCGATTAACATACTGCAATGAGTTAACCTTAAATGGTCTAAAAATCCAAACGGCTGCATGCAAATGAATTCTGATGGAAGCAGCAAGATAAAACACCAGCCAGCCACAGCTGAGCCTGTTTACTCACTGAGACACTTTCGTGTTTGTAGCTGAAGCCAAGGTGGTGCTCTCAGTCCTGTGACGATTTGCACCTCCCTGCTCCATGCATCTGCCTTGCCAGGTGCAAGACTTTGGAGCAAAATATTATTCTATATGGGTTTTTTTCTTATATTTTGGTGGCCATGATCTGTGACATGCCCTATTTTCTTCCTCTTGGGCAGTGCCAGAAGTGGGTGGTGTGGGCAAGAGCCTCCAGGCAGGGCGTCAGGCACATGTTGGGCTTTGCAAACCCAGCGGAGCTGGTAGCTCCAACCTGCCGGCCAAAGGCAGGGGATGGAAAGGCCCTTCTCCATCACTTCTGGGTGAACCTGGTTCGCACCCAAGGGGCTGTGCTCAGCTGCTATTAGGTAAGTTGTCTTCACCCTGTGGTTAATGCTGATAAGCGATTCTTGGTCTCTCTGTGTGTGAGTCGTTGACATTTGGTTAACTCCTTCGCACTGAGTTACAGAGCGGAGTTAACGGTGGCAGAGCCAAACTTTCACTGTCACCCTTTCTCCAGAAAATCACCAAAAGGTCACGTCTTTCCCCCCCCTTTGGAATTAGAGTCCTTTTAATGCCCTTTGGAGCTAGACTGCAAACAAAGTCCTCCTTTGAGCCAACCAGTCTTGAAATCCGATGCCCTTGTTCACTTTGCGCTGCTGGTGGCAGGGAGGGAAACAACAAAGTGACATTTCTATCGGTCACAAGGCAAACGGCATAAGACAATGATATTTATCTCCTCCTTGAGTGCTCTGAGGCCTTGTATCTGAAGAAAATTACAGTCACTGGCAATCACCGTTTCCAGCAATCCAGGCTGTAGTTGAGCAAGTGGGAAGATGAACAAGTGCTGGTACAAATACTCAGGGACTAACCCTCCTAGCAGGATCCGCCCAGAAAAGATGCCTTGTGTGCAACAGAAACAAACAAATGCCTTTAAACTTGCACTGGTGTTAAGTAACATAAAACTTTGCCAGATAAGGGCTGTTTGCTCTCATTTAGGGGTTTCTGGCAGCCCTGCTCCTTGGATTATTTGCTGAAATGCAAATAGCATTTGGCTATTTTTCAGTTCGCAATCTTAAAGGCAAAGAGATTGGGTTTCATCCTCATCTCCTACTAGGGAACAATTCTGGGCAGCATGAAAAATCCAGTCTTTCTGCAGCTGGGAAGGCAAAGGAGGGCAGTGGGCATGGAGGCAAAGGGTGTCTGCTGACACCAGCCTCCCAGCTCACACCACACGTACCTGCTCATGCCTCTCCAGCCTGCAAACTCCTTAGCGTGGAGCTGTTTTTTGTGGCAGAGTTTTGGACTGCTTGATGTATCAGAGCTTCCACCACTGCCTCTAAGAACGACGGAAATATAAGTAACGCCAAGCCAGTGGTGGCTTGTCGGAAAGATGAGGCAAAAATTTGGTTTGGCAGCAACGGAGTATGTTTCAACATAAGTTTGATTAGAAGTTCCACCATGCAGTCAGTAAAAAACAGAAGAAGTGGTTTCAGAGGCATCTCTGCAGCAAGGCAGAGGAGGTTTTTAACAGCAATCACATATAAGCAGCTCAGGGCACTGAGAATCCTGATGTCACTGCATGCTCCTGTTCTGAATCACCTGCTCTGAGTATGACAGCAAACCCTTCTCGTGGAAGAAATGCTGCCTGGCTGGGTGTTTTCTGTTGTCTTCCCCTCAGGAGCAACAGCAGACAGGACAGGAGAATGTTGCCTGCCTTCATTTCTCTAGCTCTTTTCAGTGCTTGAGCTTGGGTTAGCCTGCACCCTCCGGAGTGCAGGGGGTCGGTGACTGCCAGCTCTCCCGGCGATGGACACATGAGCCAACAGGTAATCACCATCTGGCCTTGGAAACCAGATAAGCCAGAGGATTTTTTTTTTTTTTCCCCAGTGTGCAGAACTGGACGAGACAAAGGTGAAGGTGAAGTCAAAAGGAACACATCTCTATGAATGGTGCAACAAGATGGGGTGGAAGGATTCTGGGAACATGCTGGAAGCAATGTGTACCCCCCAGAGGAAAGGCTGGGTGCCTTGGGGATACACGGAGCTGTTGCTGCGGTCAAGGAGAGGCAGGTGACCTCTTGGAGGGAGGCAGTTTGCTCCTTCCCTCCTTCCCAAGGCTGAGTTTTGCTCCTCACAGTTAAGAGTGTTAATTTGCTTTTGCAAACATAATTATCACAGCATGAGGGGAAAAAAAGCCTGGAGAAAAGTGAACTGCATTTCCCTCTCCGCACACAGCACCCCCAGCTATCACCTGTCACCCCTCCCCAGACCCCAGTTCGCAATTTTGCAGACTCTTACTCTGTGTTTCTCCTCTCTAAAACAGGCTCAGGTTAAACTGGCCCACCTCTGTGCTTCTCTGGGCCTGCTGCCTCCCCATCTCACGTGCTCCTCTTATCCCCCCTCGCTGCGGTTCTGGCCTGCTGGGAGCTCCCAAAGGAGAGCTGAAAGGTGCCATGGGGAAAGCAGGGCCAAAGGGGGTTTTCTCATTTGCCACTTGGGTATAGTTTCCAAATCCTCTAAAATGGAGCTGTGCCATCAGAAAGGGAAGCCTTGGTCCCATGGAGGTGCTGAGGGGGAAGACAAGACCATCACAAGCTCTCTCCAGCCTTGCCATCCTTAATCCTCACCGCAGGGCCTCTTCCAGGCCTGAATTCCAGCACCTACATGTCAAGTTACTCACCAGCCATGGTCTCTCTAGGCATATTCCCTCCCAGCATTGTTCCAGGCAGTAACCACAGCCAAGACAGGGATATGCTGACAAACACCTCCTTTCAAAGGCCCATCCAGTGCAGCAGCAGCCATGTGCTTGGCCATACTGAGATGCGTGTCAGAGTCACTTTACCAGCATGGGCAGGAAGGAAAATGGCACGCTGGGGTGTTTTCCGTCTGGTGGCTGTAATCTGGAGGGGTTTTACTTTGCATTCACTCCAGATGAATCTTCACCTCCACCACCTTCTGGGGTGCCTCCCAGTGTGTCTGATGCTGCCCATATCCAGTACCCACAGAGGAGGAGAAGCCCTGGTGCCACAGCAATGTAGTGGCATGTGCCTGTGACCCAGAGCCTGGTGCTGACCTCAGTGTTTAATGCAGTCGGTACCTTCTGGGTCTGAAGGAGGAAACTTGGAGAAATGCGGGAAGGAGCTGTCAGACTGGACGTAGCCAAATCCCAGAGCCCACGTGCTCCCCATGATGGGAAGCCCGAGCCATAGCAGAACTCTCACCTGTACCTGCAGCTTGACTGTTTGGCTGCAAAGCCACTGGCTGAGCGGTTGTGCTCAGCTTGCAGCCAGAGGGGTGCCAAGAGCAGCTTGGGCAGCACCAGAGTGAGATAAGTGGTGAAGAGATGAATGGCAAACAGTGCGAGAAACTACAGAAAGCTCCCTGTGGCTACGGTGAAGCAGCAGTTAACTCCTCCGTGCATGCTGTGGGGGCCTAAAGTGTTCACCAGCAGTGGGAGAGATTTACCTTGGGGCACCCAGGAAGGGACGCTGTGCCTCTTCTGTGGGAGTTGGGGCTGTTGGCCAGGGCCACGCAGGCTCACCTCAACCTGTGGATTTTTTCTGGCTGCCTGTTGCTTGGGGATGGCCCCAACACCTCTGAATTGTGACTTTTCCTCCCATAAATCAGAGACGGGAGAAACACATTAAACCATAACCATCCCCATACACTTGCAGAATTGCTCCTGGGACAATGTTTTCTGGAGTTAGCTTTGAAACATTCGTGGACATGAATGAACCAACATGGTGTGGTTTCCACCACAGCCCTCCCTGAAGGCACAGCTTTGCCTTGAAGGTCTCAGGTGAGGCACCACTCCAACCACCCCTTCTGCTTTCCCTTGCCCTCCCCTCTTAGGCCTTGATGTTGATCTGAGGCTTCCTTGATTTGGCATCTTTTTCAGCATCTTTTCTTGTCTTGTTGAGGACACATCTATCAAAAAGGCACCGGCTGGACTTGAGGCCACCCAGCCATGCAGAGACGTGGCGAGTGGATTCGGGAAGGGGGTGAGGGTAGGGCCAGAAGTCCTGCAGCCCCTGATAAGCTGTAGGGGTGAGGCTCATGCCAGGTGAGGCTGCCTCACATTGCAGCTCACCTCCCCTGGGAGCACAAACAGCCGCTGTTCCCCTCACCTTCCCCCATCCGACCCCCGACACAGGCAAAGGCACAGTGGAATTTGCAGCCAAATGAGTTAAACTGCTGCTGACTGAACGCGCTTTGACTGGGGCCGGATTGATTTTCCCGGCCCCTGTGACTGATACAAGCATGTCCAGCCAGGGAACTGTAAAGAAGACAGGCCTGAAACCAATTTCATTGCAACCACTGCCAGCTGCATGCGTTGATAAGGCCTTTGATAACATTGTGGAGAGGAGTTATCAACATTGGGCGGGGCTGTCTTGAAGGTACAGCTCCTTCACCGCTGGCAGAGGGGAGATGGACACAAGTACCAGAGGGTGCTTACAGCACCCAAAAAACATCCCTCACAAGTAGTGAGCAGCCAGGGCAGCCCCGTGGGGGGCAACAATCAGGACATGAAGGAGACCTCAGCCTGCCCCACACTGTGCTGGCAGGCTGCTTGCCTCACCCCTGCTCGCACTTTGGTCATATTGACTCACAGCTCCTCCACCCTTGGCGAAGATGGGGACGTGGAGCACGGTGACATCCTGGAAATCCAATAGCTGCCTATCCCTTCAAAGGGGACCCCCAAGGAAGGGGCCATTGTCTATGTCTGGAACTGGCAACTGCAACGTGTGGGCCATTTGCTCTCCCCTTGTGTGCCTGTCCTGTCTGCATCTCATTTTATTGCTCTTTCCTGAAGTACTTCTGAGATACAGAGGCTCATCAAAGCTTCCTAGAGAGAACCATTTAAACAGTCTTGGGAGGGGCGACAGGCACAGGCAGGAAAGCCAACAGAGCCACCGTCAGCAGGACTACTCTGACCCTGCAGCCTCTTAGCTGGCAAATTTTGGCTGCATTGGTTTAATCACGGTGCTCTCCCGGGCTGTGCCGAGTGAACCACACGTGTGAGGCGTGAACCGGATCGGCTCTTCCAGGCTCATTAATCTGGCTGAACCATCAAGCCCTGCTCGGGGTGATGGTTTATTGCAGGGCTAATGTGGCTGCGCTGCCGCGAGCTGCATGCTCAGCCTGGCCTGGCACGCTCTCACAGAGACACGGTCCCTGCCTGCGCGGGGGCTCGCGGCCCTGCAGAGCCCTCGGTGGAGACTTGCTCGTCTTCCAAGCCAGGACAGATTCCCACCTGCCCAGAAACACAAAATTCGGAAAGCAAAACGAGACCTGGGAAGGAAATGGCACTGAAAGATCTGATTGCCTCTGAGCTGCCTGCAGCTGAGCAGGGTTAAAAGGTAACTGAGCCCGACTCGCTGTCACCAGCAGCCTCCTCGCGAGCGGGCTTGGCCTCCTCTCGGGCACTTCCAAAATTACTGGGTCAGCCAGTGACCCGTTTTGCCAAAGTGGCTCAGGTTAACCACAACCATTTCGTGGCCAGCCTTTGCTTGCCCGGCTCATGCTGCCCATGCCAGTGCAAGCAGAGCTTCACGTGGAGTGCTTGGCCGGGATCAGCGCTGCCGCGGCCAGGGGAGAGGGAGGAAGCAGTGGCTTTATGTCAGGGTGCAGCTGCCAGCTGATGGATCCCTGTGGGTCAGTTAGGGCTGCAAAGGAGGTTTTGGGATGTTTGCGTGCTCCGAGTGCTACACAGGGCTCGCTTCGTCTCGCCTCCTGGATGTAGTGTCACAATTAGCTGTCGTGCTTGGGGCACCTCCGTGGGAGGAACACGAAAGGGGCTGCTGCTCCCTCAGACCAGTTCCTGTGGAAGCAATACCTGGACAGGAGCTGCCGTGTTGTCAGACAGCTCCCTGGTGGGGATGAGCTGGGGGTCAGGACAACAGAAAGTACTTCGCCCAACCTCTTGCCCTCCAGGTGCATCACACGCCAGCACTGCCAGGCTGCCACAGGGCCCGGAGTACACAGGGGAATTTTCCAAGCACCAAAAAGCTCCTGAGTTTGCAGAGGGCTGTGTGCTCCCATTTGTGGTGTTCCTGCCCTGCCTGGAGAAGGGCTTTGAGGTGCGAGGAGAGCACGGTGCCAGCCCCAGAGAGGCACGTACAGGGGGAGCAGGGTTGGTGCCCTGACCAGGTCTCAGGGCAGAAGAGGGGGCTGGTGTCGTCTCCGGATGCAGCGCCGTGTAACTTTAGCTCTGGGCCATCCCTATTTGTCTTTGCTTCTTGCATGTTGTGAATAGATATTAGCTCAAGCTCAATGGGCTCCACGCAGGTCTTGGAACCAGATGATTCAAGCTGGGATTTGTTCCATATCTCGGGTTTCACATGTTTTCTTTAGCTGCATTTTAATTGTGGGGCTTTCCTTTTTTGATTCGTGAGGTGTTTTACCCAGGTGCCATTCCTTCACAGCTGTAAATATCCCAAATAAATCTCATTCCTGGAATATGTGAGGGTGAAGAGGAAGTGCCCTACAACATAATAGGTCAGGTTTTTATCACAGCTCTTCGTCTGGAAAACCATTGGGAACACGTCCACAGAAAATGTCTGGCACTAGTCTGGAAAGCAACGTACAGTGTCAGCAGAGCCTTAAAGAGAGGAGTGTAACACGGTTAAACAAAGCCTGGATTTGGTTTAGCTCACCTTTATTTCCAGCTTCAACCAACAAACCTCTCCTCTGACTGCAGCCGAGCTCAGGTCCTGCTGGTAATGGGAAACAAAATTCCCCTTTTTTTCCCTAGCTGCCCGATTTTTTGAGGGTCATTCCTGACAGGCTGCAGAAACCCTTGGGTTGTTTTATACATCCTGAGCCACGAGGGGCCAGGAAGAGGCCGGTGGCCAAAACTGAGGTGGTCTGGTCCTATGTGGGCTTGTCAAAGCTCATGCAATGAATTCTCATTTCCTGCTGCTTCCTGCCCCCACAGCCATTTGTCCCCACCAACTGCAGTAGTTCTGTTTGGGCCACGGAGCAGGAGAGGGGCTGGAAGGTACCTCCAAAGTGGGTCCTGTATTTGGAGGACCCACCCCTCAAAGCCAACACCTTTTCCATCTGTGGGTTGGTGTTGGGAGCCCTCCCGCCTTGTGAGGGGCCTCGCACTTGGGAGACAAGAATGCTCAGGAGAGTTATTGACTTCTTCCCTCGTCTCTTCTCCCATGCCAGGGCCAAAACTCCTCTGTCCCTGCTTACCACAGGGTGGAAAAAGCAGTAACACAAGCTGTGTGCGCTCCCTCTAAGCAGACCGCAGCGTGTTTGGACCATCAGCCTGAGTTTCGCATCGCTGCATGGGGTCTGCATCCCACCCCGGAGCCTGCTGGCTTGTCCGGGCAGGTACAGGTGCTACCGGCACTGGAATACCTCTAAGGACTGGTTTGACAGGCTGCTCCTGCCTTCTGCTAACTCCCACTCCCAAATTAATTTGGGGCAACTTGCCACAGGCTGCCCCATCTCACAGGTGCCTCAGAGCTGGGTTTCCCTGCTGTGCTTACACACTGTTGGCCGAGGGCCAAACCACGCTGATAATTATTGCTCTCCTTGCTGCTGGGCTGTTTCAACAGCATCTGACATGATATCAGAAGTGTCACGGCCTGGGGGGAGCGAAGGACGACCCCACCCCCACGGGTCTCCCAAGAACCACCCATGCAATGGCATCTGACTTGGGAAACAAACCATGGCTGGAGTGGAGGGCGGTGCATTTCTGGGGTCTGGAGGGTAAGCTGGCCCCTGCTTCGCCTACCCTCGCTGCCATGCCCACCCCATGGAAGACATCCCTCCTGAGGAAGGCAGTGATTGAGGGGGGCTCTGCATCCCCCGTGCCTGAGGTGCTTTTGTCAGCCCGCTGGATCCTGGCTGATGGATGGCTGCAGGCAGCAAATTTGAGCAGCATCTCCATGCCAATTTAAATAAATAAATGAGTCTGAATGCTTCGCCTTGCAGAATGGCATCTCATTCAGCCGCTCAAGCATCAAATACCTCCGGGATTCTTTGGGTCTCAATTTGCAGAACTATTTCCCTTTCAAGTGCTCTTTTATTTTTCTTTTTACTTATTTAAACCTGTTTTTCCTGTAGTGAACAATCCTTGCACGTGAAAGCAGGCAGCTTTTAGATGTTGGTGGAGCTTTCCTCCAGACTGAAGAGGGATCAGCGGACTCTATTTAAAAAGGCCTTCCCCAGCCCTTGCAGCTGCTGGGGATGCAGAGGGATGTTCTGTGGTTTGGTTTTAGTTTGAGTTCCCCAGGGCTGCCGCGTTGCTCACGGGAAGCTCGTTGCTCACAGCCAAGGCTGAGTAGATGTGCTGGTGCTGAGGGGAAGCTCTTGCCCGCCCGGGGCCAAGTAGCAGCTGTGGGAGCTCCTGCTGGCGGCGGCTGCAGCCCCCTCCTCAGCCCCTTAGATGGGTTTCGGGAGCTGGAGGATGGGAGGAACGTGTACATGTCCAAAATACCGCAGATGCCTTAAGGACAGAACAAGCTCAGGCCTGGTGAAGCTGCACTTAGCATCAGTGGGATGGGGGAAATTGATGAGGTGGGGAGAAGGGTGAGAAGATGATGTCTGTTGGCTGCATCCCCTCTGCTGAGCCCCTTTCACTTTTCTGGGAGCCCCTGGGCCCTGGGGGTTGCAAAGAACCACCTGGATAAGCTACCTGAGGCACCTCAGAGGCTGTAAGAGCAGAACACAAATGGAAAGAAGCTGGTATTATTTTCACCAAACACAAGAATATTAAGCAATCTCATTCATGTGTTTGAACACCTGGGCGTGATACACAGCAGAGCCTCCTCAGAAGCACAGGAGTTTCCCTGCGTATAATCTAAAACAAACATCTTCTAGCCAATCTCTACTCAAGGCGTGATGGATCCGTGGATGGATATGGGGGCTTAGTTAAATTAGCAAGGTCTGTGTTACTGTTGTTGGTCACGGTGGTGTTTTCTGACTGCTTCATTCCATCCGCATACCCCCTTACACTGATCACCCTCTCCTGCCTTCAGGTGACCTGCTCGGCGCAGCGGCCGGGCACGGCACATCACAGATATTGGGGAATAAGCTGTGGAGTTTTGGGGCAGGACGTGCACGAAGGCTCAGGCTCCTGCAAAGCAGCCGAGGGCAGTTCTCCAGGCACAGTTTCCTTTCGCTGACCCTCACGCCCTCGTGCCTTTGCACCACGCTTTCATGCGCAGCAGTGCTGCTCCTGCCAGGCTGTGGCGGCCTTTTGCACCAGCGTAGGAGGAATTGTGCAGGGTTTGTCCTGCTGCCTTTCTGAGGGTGTCTGCTCTCCCTCTAGCAGCAGTCACCGTGGTCAAAATGCTGCCCCATCAGCCAGGCCATAAACAAATGGTTTGCCCTCGTGTTTTGGATACGTTGAGTAAACACAGTGCAAACTCCGCTGTGTCCCTTCAGCTCCTCCATCTTCCCGCCAGCTCCTCGTGAGCCCCGGCTGCCTTCCCCGTGCTGCAGATAATGGAGAATTGACTCTGTCCCTGTTGTGGATCCTCTCCAGGAGCTATGGGGAGGATACACTCCCCAGGGGGCTGATCTCCCCTGGTCCCTCTCATTTCCAGCCAGCCTGTGTGCTCAGCGTAGCCGGAACAAGGGGGAGCGGGAGTGTCTCTCTGACACGCCTCGGTTGGCCAGCGATGGCGCCTGCTCCCTTGTGGGAATGCCACTGCTGCTGGAGTGATAAACTAGAGGTGTTTGGGGATTCGAGAGGAGAGCAAGGGAGCTGGGGATTGCTGTACATTGCAAGACATTGCTGTACATCTCTGCACACGGCAGCTGAGTTCAGAAGACTGGGGACCCCTGTCCTTAGCTCTGCGGAAACAGGGGTTTCTGCCACTGATGGGGTGCTCTGCAAACCTCTTCTCAGATCTCAGCCATTACAAGGGGACTAAATCCATTTTATAGTCCTCAGCTTCCCAGGTCTGTGCTAGCACACTGCAGCCCTCCCTGTCTGCTGGGCAAGAGCCAGCTCTGGGAGCTGTTTGATGGGAGGAAGCTCAGGGCACCTTGGCCAGCACTACAAGTGGCCAGGACCAGGACAAGCAGCACAGCTCAGCCACTCAGTCCCTCCTCAGCTTTCTGTGCCAGCACTATCCCTCTCTACCCTCCTCTCTTCAGCCCTTTCCTACCCTCAGGGTAGCAAAAGCCAGTTTTGCCCACATCATCACCCTGCCATCACCTGTGCTGGCTCCTCTCCAGTTTCCCCAGTCCTCAGAGATGTGTACCTCGCTCTGCCCCCTCATGTGAGTGGTCCCTGTGAGGTACCAGCTCAGCAAGGCCGAGCGGAGTTGGCTGCATCTTGCTGATGTTTCCCAGGCCCCATGCACTTCTGCAGTTGCCATCCACTGCACAACCCCCACGGTGGGAACGACTCCAAAACCGAGTGCCGCGAGCAGCTCGGCTGCACGTGAGTCCATTTGCCAAGCCCAGCTGGGGAACTGATCTGGCTGAAAAAATCCTTTTTTTTTTTTTTTAAATTTCTTTTTTCCCCTGGGTTATTTTTTAATCCAGATCAGCTCCTTGACCTGGTTTTCTCTGGCTCCTCCAAAAGAGCCGAAGGGCAGCCTGGGGGTAGGCTGGAGGATGGGGACACTGCAGAGTTTAGCCCAACAGCAACAGAGCTGCAATGCCAGCAGTCCAAGGCGAGTTCAAACACCGGACTCTGGAGCCACTTCCTTCCCTTTTTCCCCACAGATCAGGAGTGACACCTTCCCACAGAATAGGCGGTGCCCAGGGAGCATGGCCACTGCTCCCAGCTCACAGGAGCTGGCTTGGAACAGAGATTCCTTCTCCTCTGCTGCTGAAGCCCTTTGAAATGTGTTTACATACCAGGCGGGAATAAAAAGTCAGAATTTCACTGGTGTTCGGCCAGGGAATCATTCCCATTTGAAAACCCTTGTGTGACTTGGTTTTTCTGATCGTGCCAGCAAAAATAAATGGAGGCGCTGAAGCGGGCACGGAGAAATCAGCAGATCGGGATGCTTGGACATCCCAGCTCCACAGGGCTTTCCCTCTGGAGCTTGTCCGACCTGGCGTGTCACACCAAACCCTTTTGGTTTCGATGCCCATCATATTTTCCTAACGTGTCAGTGGGTTGTCCCCGCCCAGTCCACGTGCCAGAGCCCCCTTTGTGCTACCTCCCTGCCACGTCCCCACCCCACACGATCCGCTTAGCACGGTTTGGTGAACACGCCTTCTAATGAGGCCTCCGCAACCCCAGCGCTGCTGCCTGGGAGCGTTTCTGCAGCGACACTGCTGCAGCTCATGCCTCTCAGAGCTGTTTTCCACCACAGGGACTTCATCAGCACCGGATAAGTTGGGAGCCCGGAGCAGCTCCCTTTGCCATCCCTCCTTTGAGCTCATCAGTGAAGATGCCAAGGCTTGACTGGATATTCAGCTCGCTGGCACTTCCTTAGGCCTCCGTGCCCTACATAGCACTCAGCAGTCATTTATCATCGCAGCCCAGGTCCTCCAGGCAGCGCGCTTTCGCATGGCTGTATTTATAGCCTTGTCAATTTTCATTCTCTTTTTCAGAAACAGAAATACCGATATTCTCTGCTGAAACTTCCTGTCGAAGCTGCCACCCACCTGTGGTTCGATAAACACCAGCCACCTCTCAAGCGAAGTTTGTCACAACATAATCTTCTCTCATGCCTTGATCTCCACTAGCTGTGGCTGCTCTTCTTCTGGAAACTACCCTCATTTCGGTGCTACCGGGCACCAAGTTGGCTTTCCCAGGATGCAGAACCTTGCTAGCCCTTGGACCTCACATCTCTCCCCTGTCACAGAATCACAGAATTGTTTAGGCTGGAAAACACCTCCAAGATCAAGTCCAGCCATCAACCCAGCGCTGCCATGTTCACCACATGTTTTGGTTCGCGTCACGGGGTTTGACTGCCCTGAGGACAACAGAACCGGCACACGTCCATCTGGCAGTGAAGTGTGGGAGAGGCTGTGGCAAAAGTCTCGGTGCAGCAGCGTGGCTCCCAGCTTCCCTGCACGGGGGGGTCCTGCGCAGTTCGCAGCCGGTTTGGCAAACAGCCCACGGGGCCATCCGTTTCTCCAGGAATCACAGCCCTGCTCCAATGCTCTGGTTCGAGAAATTGGCCTAATTAGAGAAGAGTGAAACGCTTCTCCTGCTTGGAGAGCCTCAGGTCCCCAGCCTACTTAAAGCTCCACGTAAGACCATTAGCGCGACAACGTGTCTCCCCAGAACGACGCACCCGCTCGCGCGCTTGGCGGGCGGCCGACCAGATGTAGCCAGGCTGTCTGGAGGTGCCAAGCATAACAATTAACAGCGGCTTCGTGGTGGGGTTGGCAATGGCAGCCGCAAGCTGCAGGCACGTTCGGCCGCCCACCTTGCTTCCAGGCACGGCACGGTCCTCTTGCGCCCCTCCGAGAGGCACCGCCGGGGGTCAAGGAGATCACAGCAAGGGTCCCTTGGTGCCAAACAGCTGCAGGACCTCGGTGACGTACCAAAAATGAAGTCCCATGGTGAAGAGCACCAGCTAATATGTGCCTCAGCTCAATCATTGAATAGTGTACCTCGTTTCTGCCAAAGCGCTGCATCTCTTTGGGTTTTTTCCACGATGGATCGATCTGCAGTTCTGCAAACACAGAGTCACTTCATCCAGGTGAACAGCCCTGCGGAGTTCAGGAGGGAGGCTGCCACGTTCCTTGCTTGCTGCAGCAGGCACGAGCTGCTTTATTAGGTCTTAATTACATCCTTGCGATCCAGAATTCTTAAATTTGCCACTAAAGGCAGATAGAAACAAAAATGTAGCACTTTTGCAGTTCAGATACTTGCAGCCATGAATAATACACTCAGACACTCATTTACTAATGGATACACTTCTCTTCTAATTTCTTTCCCCCTCCAGACATTTGCAAAAGCTCTTTTCATATTCCCATCACACCTTTAGCAAGCAGTAAGGCGTTCTGTGTTTTGTTGCTCTTATCTCTTCTCTGAAAGCTTTTATTGACTGCATGTTGGTTTTGTCTCCTCACCTTTTCCATTTCCCATCTAGCCTTTTTTTTGTTGTTGTTATTTTGCTGTTGTTGTTTCGAGCCTTCACATCTCCAAGAAGTCCCTTGTGGAGCTATTTTGGTTATTCCTCAATGCAGCAGCTGAGAAATCCTGGAAGAGCTAAAGACAGGAACAATAAAGAAAAGCAGAGCTGGCTCCAGAATGTATTTGGATTAAGGGGTGGGGAGTTCAGTAAATTATTGAACTATCTAGATGAAGAATTCATATCAAAACCTATTTTGCCTTAGTGCCTGACTCTCATTTGCATTTAAGAGCTGTAAGTGTTTTAGTGATGAGCTCTGAAGCTGCTTCTCTGTATGTTCCTTGCTTCAAAGAGAGGGATGAGCTGCTTCCCTCCTTACACAGCAAGCGTCTGCAGGACTGGAGCCATCGTCCATGCCGAACCTACAAGCAGTAAGTCCATTCCGAGATGAGTTCCTGTTTCTGCCCTCACACCCGCCCTGCAGCAGCACCCACAGCAAACCTTTAGCCGAGGCTAGGCTGAGTGACCCAGCCAGCTTGCTCCCCTTTGCCTAAAACCAGGCACAGAGGTATCCCTTTCCTGGCACGGGTGGCACAGGAGTCGCACAGGGGTTGCACGGCGGGTCTGGAGATTTGATGGAGACAAGGCCCCGGGGCTCTCCCCTCCCCTTGTGCGCTACCTGGACCCTGCCTGGCTGCCTCAGAGGTCATGGATGCACCGGGCCTTTGGCCATTTTGCTGAGCAGGTTTGCAGCCAGGACAGGCGTCGGGGGGCTCCGGCACCAACAAGGGCAGGAGGAGCCCAGAGCGTGCAGGCAAACAAGAGCAGGTACCTGTTGTGCTTCGATGCCAGCTGCCGTTGGAGCCGCTGGAGTGAGGGACTTTCCGAATCTCTGAGGCTTGAAACCACTAATAGCTCAGCTTTGATCCCACTGCTTTGAAAGGAGACCTGAATTTTCCAAAGCAACCAACTCTCGGCAGAGGCTGGAGGCTGCCGCCTTTGCCCGTTTTCACTTTGGTTGGGAACTCTCTGAGTTCTGCGTCCGGAAATGCCCAACTACCTTGAAGAACCTCAGTTTTGGATGACTGGGCTTGTGGCTGCTTTTGGGAACAAACCACAGTGGCTTCCCAAGATATTCTGGTGGCCAATGGCCACCTTAGTGCCGTGGTAACCACAAGGGTTTTGTGCAGAAGCACTTCTGTAACTTCTGAAGCGGGAAATGTGGGGTTGTGTGCCCTTCCAGGACCTCTTGCTCTCTGAGTCTTGGCTTTCCTTGTTACCAGTCCTTTGGACATCAAAGCAGCTGGTTCACCGAGGATCTTGTTCTGCAGGAAGGGCCTGGTGTTGCTCTCCACCATCAATTGTTTTTTGTAAGGAAGAGAAAAGCTCTTTGCCCAGCTCAGGCAAAACTAGCAGGAGAAATGCAGAGTTTCTAGGTCATGCTGTTTTTGAGAGGTGAGGCAAAAAGAGAAAACAGCTTAGAAGACTCTTGAAACACCAAGCAGCAAGAGGGCCAGTGGCCAAGCATTGCACATCCCCTAAGGTCGAATCCTCTTTCACATCCCTTGGAAACACCTCATCCCTTCTCACAGCTCCTGCTGTTTGCAGCCCAGCGAGCCCATGGGCAAACTGGATGCTTGTTTGGGGGAAGCACAGAGGGGAAGATTCACCTCCAAGCAAGAAGCCGTAGTACTGCATCTGTCCTATCTGCCCTGGCTCTCTGGAGCATTCCCAGCCTTTTTCTTTCCATGCTCCGCTGGAGTCTAATCCTGCATGCAGAAAATTCCTCATGCATTTTGCTCTTATTCCTCCAGGGCATCTGTTTTCTCTTTCATTCTGTCTGGCTGTTCAACAGCCTGAACTCAGCAACTCTAATCCCTCCATCTTCAGTGATGTTCTCAGCTCCACATAATAAATATTAACAGCTTACACGTATCTTGGGGTTCTTATGCAAGGGCTCCAAATAGCTTTATGGTTCATACGCACATGGGGCTCACTTTATTCGCCAGCAAAATGCAGCCACCGATGAGGCAGCAGTTGTTTTGCAACCTACGGTGACAACACACAATAGTTAAGACGGGAAGTGAAGATAAATATCGTATCCATTTGAAACTCCGGGAGGGGATTGGAGTTGGCAGAGTATAAGTACTCGTGCTGAATTTTCGCCAGAATGCTCCAAATAGCATTCCTATGCTTACAGAAAGAGCTATAGGATTTAAAATACCTAACCCATCCCCGGTGGTTTATTTACAACTCACGTTAATGGCATGGACATTTTAGGATGCCAGCGATGCTCTTCACTGGAGAGAGGTGAGTCACTTGAGTAATGAACTATGCAGGATTACTCTAAAGCCCTTTCTCAGACATTCTGAGGAAGGAAAAATCAGATTATTTTGTATAAACAACTATCTATTAGCTATCAAATTAAATTATATTTATATCTTTTAGACGGATTCACCCTTCAGCTATGGCTATCTCCACCCTGAGAAGACACCAGGCCAATTGTGGCATTTTTTCAGTGGTGCCACAAACTCTTTGATCTCCTAACACTAAAAGCCTTAATGTGGTGAGGAAAAAAAAAAGAGAAGAAGGGAGAGGAACACATTCCTTCCTCTTCAGAGCATGGTGGCTAAGGGAGCAGAGACTCTGGTTGAGGATGCTGCATTACCCTTGCGTGATCCAGGGACAATTCGTGGCATCAAGCGGCACTTGTTCACCACATGCCTCTTCCCTATTGGAAAGTTCAGGTGTGACAAAAGCAACAAAGTGAATGGGAACAAACCAGCCTGCCTTAGCTTCAGCTGATGCCCGGGCTGCTGAGGAAAACGCAAGCCCTGTGTGACTTACCCACAGGCCATGTACTGGAGCCGAGCACTAACTGCTGGCCATGACCCTTCCCGGCTATCCTCTGCTATTTAAAGATTTTGTTATAAATGGGTGTTCTGTTCAGCTAATGGAGAGCTTAAAATAAAAGAGTCCCTGGTGATCCTTCAGCAACAGAGATGCTGAGAACCTCAGCTTAAGGTGGCATCCAAAGTGCCCCCCATTTCCTGACTGCCAGACCACAAGGCAGCTCAAGACTTTTCATGTCTCCCTCTGATGGCTTTGTCCACCCCAGGCCAGGGTGGACACAACCACCCTTTCCCAGTGCTGCAGAGCTCCCCATGCTTGTCCTGGGACCATGAGATGTGTGGCGGGGCAGGAGGGGCAGGTAGCTGCCAGCAGGGGTGTCTCGCTGACACCCACCAAGCCCCCTCCACTGGGTGCTCCCTACTGAGCTGCTGGAAAGATTTCTCAGCAGAAGAGAAGAAAGGAGGGACAGAAAATTAGGGATGGGGTGGACAATGGGGCACCTCCTGTCTCCCATACAGGCATTTCCACGTGGTGAGGTGATAACCTTCTCCCATCCTGTCTCACTGGCCTGGGCACCTCCAATGACCCTCAGCCAGTGACCAGAGCTCAGGGACGTGCAAAGCATTCCCGCTACTCCCGTTCTAGGGATAGGACTTCTCATTTCTACCCTTGTCTTGCAGGGGGATAGCTCTTGGAAATTAATATTAGCTGTCTGTGACAAACTTGTCCTGCATATTCAGATCTTAAGTTGCCAGCTTCTCTCCAGCAGTCCTGTGAAGCATAGCTGGCTGCACTGTTTTTCTCTGTCTAGGTCTTTACATTTCTAGTGGTTTTGAATTTCACTACACTGCAAAAAGGCCCCTGCTCTTGTTTCTAGAGATCTCTCTGGTTCTGTCCTCTTCCAGGCACTCCTTCGTTTTAAAGGGGCAGGGGAGAGGAGGTTTTTCCACTGTTGTTACAACCTGCATCTTCCCCTCGCTCCCCGAGGACAACATTAAATACCGATATTGGCTCGTGAGCCTCCTGCCCCTGTACACTGTGTTCGGTCTGTTCCTTGGACCTGGACTCCTGAGCGAGGGCTTGCAGAGCATGCACAGAAACCCTCCTTTCCCCATCCTTTTCCCAGTGGCTGTACAGGCACAGCTTAGTGTGATCCACCCGCTCCTACCCACTTCATTTTTTTGTGCTTCCTAAACTGGTAATGATGCCTAAGGATCAGTTTGTTTTGCGTGATCTGCTTTATATAAGTGTGTTGGCAATTCTTAAACTTTTATCTGGAGCAGCCACTTGCTGGAATATTTCCCATTGGAACGGTTCTCGGTATAAGTTCGCAAATACCAGAGATAAATGGGATGGGGGAATAAGCAAGAAAAACTTGTTTATACAGCTATCGAAATCTGTGCCAGGTTAGGGAACGTAGAATAGGACAAAACCTTTTCAACTCCAGTTTAGTCCATACCAGGATCACACGATCCTGTTAAATAGCCACACGGCAATCTGGAGGATAGGACCCCCAGGTCAAATGACATTTCGGAGCAGCCCTGGACAGCAAGGCCAGGCTGAGCTCAGACACCTGAACTCTCTGCTCCTTGCAGGGCAGAGGACAGGGCAGAGGACAGGGTTGAGGGACTGCCAGCCCGTGCCTGGTTCAGCCTTGGGGACAAGGCACCAAACCTCCCGCAACTCTGCCGCCTTTGCCTCCACACCACAGAACACCACCTCCCTGGCAGGACTGGAAGGGTCTCGACAGGAGGTGCCTGTGCTGGCACGTCCAGCACGCCCAGCCTGCCTGGGAACTACAGGGGGGCAGGGAAACGCAAGCTCCTGCAGGCAGTCCAGCGGCACATGGAATCCCACAGGACAAAGCCGCGCCAGGGGCACTTGGAGGGGGCACAGGCAGAGAGCCACCCACCCACACACGCGGGATCCCTGCTGTGCCTTCCGAGGAAACGGGCATTTCTCACCGCTCTCATCCTGCCCACGTATTTCTCAGTGAATTCAGGTCTTGCCTCTGGGCACTCAGTGCTATTTAATTTATCCAAAGGGATAAATCCCCCTCTCCTACTTTCCAGGCTGGCATGCCACAACCACCTCGAACCTGCGCACGTCAGGGCTTGGCTACACACTGGCCTTAACTACAACAACCCCTGCTACATCATCCTAATCCCCTCCCATTCCCCTTCTTCCTAAGGTGACAAGCCTGGACGCAAAACTGAACGCAGGAAGGAACCCCGGCCAGTTCTTCCTCTTGCCCCTTCTCCTCTAATCTCCTCTAGCCCTCTCCAGGCTTTGCCTGGTGCCTCATCACAACTCCCCAGAGGTACCAGGTGCTGCGGGTCACCCCCGAGGCCTCCTGTGCTTGCTGGGGAAAGGCTCGCAGGGAGCGAGGCAGGCTGAGGGGACAGCCCGAGCAGGGAGGGAAGAGCCTCGCTTGCCGCCTGCCGTCAGAAATCTGAACTGAAGAGGAACATCGCCGTGATCCCGACACCTCGGCCAGCAAGCCTGGGCTCACCGCGGTGTGCAGCCAGCAGCACCCCTCCTCTCGTCGCTGCACTCCTCCCCGCTCTGACACGAGGGTGCCCATCTGCGTCTTCAAGGCACCACGACAGAGCTGCGACCTCGAGCTGTGCACCACCAGGTGCCTGCACAGGAAAACTTCATTACAAACTCCACCTGCCCTCTGCAACTTTCCAGATGACCTACATTAAGGGAAACAACGTGCATTTTACTTACAAAAAACAATAACCTGTATTTATGGTTTGACTCTAAGCCATAATTCAGTGCCAAAGCTCAGCAAATAGGTAAACAAGGAGCTTATGCTTTTAAGTCGCCTGCAAGGCTTCAGGCCACTTTTTCAGCAGCAGCTTTCCTGCTGCAAGGTGCAAGCCTCTGTTCTGGAGGAACAGGAGGTTTCAGCAGGAGGAGCTGTCACACCCACACACGACATTGTAAGGAAGAGAGCAAGCCACACAGGTGCCAATGACTGTAGCTATAAGTTATTTATTCTGCAAAATAGAGGTATCTTCTATGGAGTTGAACACTGGAATCACAGCATTATGAATTGAGTTGTGGAAACATTATGACAGCACACACACACACACACGCAGGCACGCACGTGTACACCTACATCCGCGCACACACGCGGCCTCCGTACGGGCCCCGCTCCCGCATGAGCCACGAGGAGCCCCCTCTGCACCTTTATTTGCAAAAACCTGCAGTGAGGGTTGCATTCGAGACCCCTTCCCCTATTCACAGGGCTTCCCAGGGCTGGTCAGGATTGGGAGCGTGGCACAGGCAACACGTGTGTAGTGCACAAGATCTCCTGCCCAGTGTCCAGCACATCCTGGATAGGAGTTAGCTCTGGGCAGAACGCAGCCCTCGGTGGAACACTCTCACTCTTGCCTCAGTCTTTGCCCACGCAGCCGAGCACAAGGTGTCCACAGGAGGCAGACACACGTTAGGACACAGTCAGTGCTCCCTGCTCGCCATGGTCCATGTTCCAAAGCCGGTAAAACTCTGCAAAATCCACGTAGGGCTCCACCCGCCCGTCCTCGTCTGGCTGGAGCGAGTGGGTGGGTCGGGAGCGGAAGAGACCTCCATCTGAACTCGAGCTGCTGCTCTGCGTGTGAGTATTGGTTGACTGCAGGGTCACAGTTGGGCTTTGGCTAAGGAGGGAAAAAGAGAGAACATAAGCATCTTTATTCTACTCCACCTGATGCACTGGACAAGAAAAACACCAGTTTCTTCACAGATCAAGCTATCCTAGCAGACAGGTAAAAAGTTGCAGTCAGTTGCTCTATGAGAGCACTACAAGCGTTGAGAACCAATTGGAATTGACAAACACCAAAGGTATCTGATTCACATTAACTGTAAGGCCTTAAGTACAATCAGGCATCTGAGGAATAGAGAGGAAGCAGAGAAAAACAGGCATGCACTCTGCTGGCCTCCCCATACCCAGAACAGTACGAGCTTTACGGGAAGAGTCTGGCAGCAAGGAAAGCTATTCTTGCGTGACCTGTGCTGCAGCCAAAGCAGCTCTAGTGCGTCAGCCTCATTGTTTCTGGAGCTACGGAGCACAATACCCACAGCGCTTCTTCGCTGTGCAGTGTGTACACACCACCCTGTGCCAAGGGCTCAGCCTAAACCACAGCCACTAACTAGTAGGACCCTGCGGAGTGGATCCAAAGAGGACCCAGTTCTAAGCTTTATCCCCTTTTTTTTTTTCTTCCTGGGTTCTGCCTGTAAGCAAATCAACTTCAGCAGCGCAGCCTCTCCAAGAGCTTTACGGTGACCCACATAGTCCCTCTTCCTTACTAAAATGAAGGGCACCCACACTCCCTCTGTGCGCAGCACCCAACACACTTGGCGCACGAGATCCAAGGAGAAGGGCTGCTCGCTGCCAGAATGCCCTCCACGAACAGCAGCAGATGCTGCTCCCAAGGCGTGTCGCCAGAGCTGGCTCCAGAGCTGTTGCTTCACTCATTCCCACTCCTCACACAATCGCTTCCCAGCTAACACATTATGCTGGCTGTCAATACTGTTAGTGGGGGGGGAGGCACATTCCAGATAAGGGAATGACTGACAGGTAACTGACAGCTGTCTCTGCTTTTCAACCACTTTATACAGTGTGAGGTGCAGGGAAAACCGCGCGTAGCAAGAGAGCAAGACTTTACTTAGTGAGGGTGGGGGTGGCTTCATCCAGAGTTGAGCTGCTGTGGGCACCATTGACCATCTGGCCTTGAGAAGGCATGACAAGGGACAGCGTGACACTTGTCTTGCTTGTGCTTTGGGAGCTGGAATATGGCACAGAGACTGGGTAGACACGGCCTCCTGAGAAGAGAGAAAACAGAAGTTATAAAATGCAGTTCAGACATGAGCAACTGGGGGTGCAGCACAGCAGCAAAAAACCCCAAGAATTTATATCAAAGCGCCTTTGATGCTGTCAAATTGTCACCGATTCCACATCTCAAAAGCCCATCATCTGTTTAATAAGAGAATTCTTTCTACACCAACTACTTCCTCTCCCAACGTGAGGGGAGCGCTGGATCAATTGAGAGATCTTATCTTCCTCCCCCCCGTTTTGTTTCATTCTCTCCCCAACACACCTTGCGTTGGCGTCAGCGTGGGCTGGCTCATCTCACCCAGGGGGTACCCGAAATTCCTCACAAGCAGCGTCATGTCTTCGTGACGGGGACAGAACTTGGACCGCTCCCCACCGCTGGCAAAAGTGTCACAGTGAATGCGCTTAACCCGGTCCACTACTGCTTGTGCCACAGCATCCAGTGATGTCTGCTTGGCAAACTCTGTGGCTATCATGGCTGCAATTTCCTGAGCAGAGAAGGGGAAAAAAAAAAATCACCAGAGGAAAGATTTCTAGGAGATTTTGGAGGAAACCTTTTCCTGCCATCTGATCTAAGAGTTTTTATGGCAACGAATCTGACTGTGATGCCTAGCTGCCGATAATGTGCCTTTGTGCCTTGAGTCATCCCACTCCCTTTAATGGGCTACTCCTAAGGGACAGGCAGCTGCCTAGAAGAACTGGCTTGGCAAAGCAGCTCCCATATTATTAGACTGGAATGGGGTGGCACAGGCAATCAGCCCGGCCCGCGCTGACAGGACAGATGAGGGGGACGGCCTGTATGAGAGCAGCTGACACCGATGGAGTGAGTCAAAAGCCACAGGAATGCTTCCCTTGTGAGCAGGCTCACCTGGTTGGCCTGCCCAGGCCCATGAGCTGCCTCCAGCGCTTTGTAGAGCCCTTCCGACATGAGCACCAAGAACCCCGTCACCCCATCCAGCGAGTGCCCTCCGTGGATTTCAGGCTCCGCTATGATCGGCTTAGATTTAGCAGCACTGGAAAGAGACAGTAATTTAGCATTTAATGGTGACATAGTTGGTGAGAATGGAACGATCATGAAGAAAAGGAGGGCTCGAAACCCCAAAGTTGACTTTTCCTGACCTGAGCAGTTCAATATCAGTATAGCCGTATTTGACTTTGTAATCTCCAATGCGCCGAGTGCTTTCCTGCCCACGAATAGTTCCCACTTGTTTTATTTTCCCTGCATCCAAGCCTGCCAGATTGAAAAGCAAAAATGTTTCATTAACTTTGTGAAACTTGCAGAACTTCCTCTGAGAAAAGAAATATCCACAGCTACATAGAACTGTAAGACAAAACGAGACACCAAAGAATCATCAGGAACATCTAAACATCATCAGAACCATCTAAACAGGGAGAAAAGGAATAGCAGTTTGCTGTGTTCCAAGGGACACCTTTTCATTAGCTCCAAGCTGGAAAGGAGAGAGGAGGAGGAAGACACACACAGCCCATACTCTAAATGCAACAGTTGGCCCTGAGACAAAGCGCACACCCTGCTCCAAAGCCACCAGCAGCAGCTGGCCTGGCTGCACAGGCATTTGCTGAAAAGGCAGGGGAATATCTGCACCTGTCAGCTCTGGTCTGTGTGATGGGAGGAGAAGGCAGGAACGAGGAAAACCTATGTGAAGGATTCTGCTTTTTCTTCTACCTGTACCTGACCCCTGCTCCTAAGCTCCACATGGCAATTTCAGTAATACAAGAGACTGCAGAGAGAGGTTGTGGAGCCTCCCTCGCAGGAGATACTCAAGAACCTGCACAACGTGCTCGGGGATGACCCTCCTTGAGCAGGAGCTTGGACCAGATGAGCCACTGTGGACCCTTCCAACCTTATCCATGCTGTGATTTTGAGAAAAGGAGAACCATCTACAAGAGACATTGAATTTGCTCAAATTGGTGTGGGCTTCTCCTAAAATAAGAACAATGATCAAACAAGTATTTATTTAAATAAACTTATGGGGATAGAGCTCTGGCAGTGGCTAGGAAGTAATCCCATCTTGAAGAAGGTTCTAACAGGGACCATCTGGGTGCTGCTGCTATTTGAGGCAGGACTTGGAGCAGATGAGCCACTTACCTGATCTGTTGTGGCAACCCCCCTTTCCTCATTATTCCTAGAGCTATCAGCCAGAAAACACTGAGATTTTATCTAGGGATGACTGTCTTCAGTACAAGGTGAAGGCAGGGGTCCAGCTGAAATTCTCCCTTTGAGTCAAACCAAGCCTCGCTGCACAGATGGCTCCACACCTACCCCAGCAGTAAGACACAAGTCCTCCATCTGCTGCAGACCACAGCTGACTCATCAACGTGGCCCGGCTCATTTGCCAGCTCCTGGCAGGGGGGTACACGCCACCGACAGACACAAACACGGGGAGGCTCACGGGACGCCAGAAGGGTCACGTCTAAATCACAGCACCTCTCCCAGGGCACTGAACGAGCTGTGATGTGCTGGCTGAAGAACCGCAAAAGCACAAGACCTCTCCCACTCTTCCTCCAAGACAGGGGTGGCACAGGCACCATCATGACGAATGCTATCCCCACTACCTCTTATCACTTCAACCTAGCCCAACAACAACCTCCCTTGGGCCCCCAAAGCAGCCTGTGTGCTCTGTCTTGTTCCACAGGACCTTCCTTCTGCTGGGACTGCAGGCAGGAGTGCCAGTGCTGCACCAAGTTAAGGTTGGTACATCTAACGCACCCCTGTTCTCCTATGGACTGCAGCTAAATTCTGCGTTTTTGGTAGTAAAAAAGCAGTCCAAAAGTCTCTTTTCCTTGATCCTTGTATTCAGTCTTCCGTTTCACGGCACATATCCCTAGTGCAGGAGTAGGAGTAGAAGTGGGAATGAAAGAGAAATAGAATAAAACAAGACCTAGCAGCAGAAATTACCACATCGACAGCCTCACCCGATAAGAACGTATCTGCCAGGTGAATCTAATGAAGAATGCCACCTTAGATCTTCCTAAATAAAAGTACAGGACCCAACTATCTCAATGAGAAGAATTTGGTACTAGCAATCACACAAGTGGTCTGGGTTAGCTCTAGACCAAGAAAGAAAACATGTCAAACACTGTAAAGGAAAAGGGAAATTGCCTAAAGCAAAATGTCAGCTTTAAGAGTTCAACAGTTACTGATGTGAGAGCAGTAAATGCCAGTGCTTGGCCTGGCTCTGTCTGAAGTGAAGCTGCTTTTTTTCAGCAGCAGCTTGTACAAAGGCATATTGAAATGTACCATCCTGAGGGTGAGGCATCACACAGAACTTGAAGCAGCGTAACTGTGGTTTGCCTCCGCAGGAGCCATCATACATTGTCTGCTTCAGTTCTACCCTCTGGCTCTGTTCTTCCACTCCTGCCTTCCTATCAACTACAGCAACAGCTGGAGGGCAAATCAATGCCGGTTTGGCAGCTGGACACAAAACTAACGCTCAAAACTTGAAACAAAAACATAGTTTTCTGCTGGCTCGGTGAGATGAGCTTACTCACTCTGCAGCCCCAGAATGGTTAGAAAGGCACAAAAAGAAGGCACTGAACTTGTCATCTGAAAACACAGTAAGCTTCTTTTTGTGGTTATTTATTGTTCCTGTGGCTTGAGTCATTCTTGGTGCCCCAGATAAACAGTCATGCGATGTTCTCAGCTAAGAACACGAAACCCAAATACTCACCCAGCTGAGAGAAGCGAAAAAGTTCATCCTCGTTCTCTGTCGTGTGGTCCACGTTGAGCTGAGTCACCTGCAGCCCATCCACCGTGGACTTGCATAGCAGTGCCCGGTTGGTACCTGCAGTGGGAGCAGCGAGATGAGGCACCAGATAGCTCTGCCGTTAACAGGGAGAACATATCCAAAGGGAAAAGGAGCAGAGAGGGGAATAAAGACAGAAAAGAAGAGAAAGGCTCATGTACTGTCTCATCGTGACCTCCAAAAAGCAGCCTTGCTAGCAGCATAGCAGGTCTGCTATGCAGCTCTCCATCCAGACCTGAGCCGGTACCTCCCAAGAAAGTTCCCTAATTCTCAATGAACCTGCTCTACTCCTCTCAACCCGTTCTCCCTCTGTTCTTTACCCATGCACACCACGTCAGCCAACATCTGCAGGGATGAAGAGCCAGGCTGATTTCAAGTGCTTGTGTAAGTAGCAAGCGTATCACTGCTTGGCCACGGACCAAAGAAACTGTCCCCCACATTCAAATTTCTTTTACTTCCTAGAGCCCCTGCCATCCTCAGGAATGCTGAGACTGAGCCACTGACAAAAACCAACTCACCCACATTGGCGATGTAGAGCTTGTTGTTGAGAACGACAGCCACAATAGCCATGGCTCCTCCAGAGATCTCCTGCTCTACAACCTTCAATCTCTCCACAATCTTCTGGTACTGAGGAGGGAGCTGGTGGTGAGGGACACCCTGGAAGCCAAAATGAGGGAGAAGCTTAAACGCGCAGTCCACAACACAGAAATCACAGCTGGAATAAAAATTCTGTAGGAAGGGGACTCATCTTGACAGGCTTTGTGCCATGCCTGTAGAAGACATATCATTTTTTTGTTCAGTCCTAGCGAATGACACAGCTTTGATACGGTTCTGGAGAGGACAGTCCAGTACACCTGAAGAACAGAGCCCATATTTGCCCAGATGCCAGGCAGATTTGAGGCCTTGCCTCTCATCTGCATGGCTTTGTCCTGGGAGAGCCACACGTACAGGCTGAACTCCTCTCTGTGATACACTCAGTTCCTTATTCGGATAACCAATGATAGGTCTAAGCAGCGCCAGTATGAACAGTGGGAACTCTGGGAAATGGACCCAGGCACTTGCTTCACTTCACGCAAGCTTCCAGAAGAGAACCACAGAGAAGTAACTTTCACTTACAGCCTCCCTTGGATCAAACTGACTAATATGCCCAAACCTCGCCCAGCAATCTGGAAGGTGGGACCTCCAGCAAGCTCTGCTCTTAAGGTTACATTACCTCTGGTAGCTGAGACTGCAGGCTGGCCTTCTCTGCCAAGGCATCATCAATGGACTCCAGGAAACTTCTTTCCACCACATCAAAAGCCTACAAAAGGCCACGAAGAGAAACTAAACTCTTATCCAATGCTTACAGACCTTTGGGGCTACCCATCCTTCACCTCTCTAAGACCAGCTCGTAAGAGTGGATGATCACTGTGCACACAGACATTCAAGGATCACTAGAGCACATTGAAACACAATTGTTTCAGCACAACGAGTTAACGGCTTGTAAAAACAATCTGCAACAACTCAAAACAGAAGACACCACCATAAAAATTACATTCACAGCAATGTCAGAGACCTATCTGATCTTGTGTGTTGATCCTGTCACTCAAGAAAGTGCACTCACAAATCCATCTCCCCACACATTAACTTCTCCCCTTCACTCACTGTCATCTCCTTCACGGGCTGACATGTTCCTACACATCCAGTGAAGGCTGGCTGCAGCTTCCTGGAGAGCTCTCAGCGCTGTGCTGACGGAGCCAGGGGACAGATGGGTATGAGGCGGGAGGGAAACAAAGCACTACAGATGCTCAGGATGAGTGCAACTGCAACCACCAGATGTTTCCAACCCCCACAGAAACCAGATGCTGCTCCCCTGATGGCAAAGAGGAGGTGGGTAGTGCGAGAAGCAGGAGCTGCTCCCACTCAAAGCTTCTTTACCTGCAGCAGAACTCGGCGCACGTCAGCATCGCTGTGATCCGCGTGGAGCTGGCCCAGCAGCAATTCTGCAGAGAGCCTCTGACCCACGAAGTTGGTGACTCGGTTGCCATCGTAACCATTGAAGACACCATAGAGGTAGCAGTTGTTCTCACTCCTGCCAAGGGGGCAGAAGCAAAGAGGTCACAGATGTCCGCAAGACACAGACACAAGCGGCAAGTTCCCGGAAACACCTCTCGCATGCTCAGGCCCCACCCTCTTCTTCCAAGTCCTGTGGGACAAACTAAACACCTCTTTTACCTGGTCTTGTGCCAGCAGGAGTCGGTGTCCCAGGTGCAACCCGCTTACCTGAATTTTAACCAGTTATCTTCCAAGGGGTGACCCTCTGTCCCCTTGCCATCTGCACTGTAGGAGCGGTTCGGAGCTGAGCCCACCCCAGAGAGATGGCAGGAGGGTAAGTCATCTGTCCAGCTGGGCTGCTGTTCCTGGCAGACAAGAAGAGGAAAGAGACCATGTAAACCCCAAGCAGCGTGAAGTGAGGATGGTGGTCCAGAACAGGTTACCAGTCCACCCCCACCCTCTTCTCAACCCTTCTCCCTTTGCTAACGAGTATCACAGCACTCCCGTGTTTCCCTGCTGCAGAACAGGATCACTTACCACATCCCTTCCCTCTGAAGCTGAGCTCTGGCTGCACTTTAGTTCTTGCTAACAAGAAACCAAAAGCAAAATTTGCATGCAAGTTTTACACTCCGTACAGCACAGCACTAGCTTAGCTATTCCTATGGTGAATCAGATCCTCAGGCACCCGTGGCACGGGAGTACAGGGAAAGCTCTGGATTCTCCCAGGACTACTCACCCAGGACAAGGGACTGGGGCCTGCTGCTGCAGCTAGCAATTAGAGAGACATCCCTGGGGCCGCCATCTCCCTCTCGGCCTGCAGACGCCAGCTGCCCCCTCACACAGCGGGGCACCCCGAAGCCCGCAGCACTGGCACGGCCCCCGCAGCCACCTGTCGCCCACCGTGCGCTGCAGAGCGGCCGGGCAGCCCAGGGTGCGGGTCGCTGACCACGCAGGGACCCCCGCAGGCCGAGCCCCCCTGCCCTGAGGCGGCACAGGGGGGCGAGAGAGCAGCAACCCACCGCCCCACTGCGGGGGGACCTCCCCCTTCCCACACGGCAGCGCGGGGGGCGGGTGAGGAGGAGGCCCGGGGACTCCCTCGCACCCACCTGGGGGGTGCGTGTGCACGGAGGGGGGGAAGATGCCACTCACACTCTGCAGCAGACTCCTCCTCTGCGCCGCCATCTTGGAGCGGGAGCGGCCGCCC
>VZTA01020577.1:215115-238923 GCA_013398855.1 Mohoua ochrocephala
GCCCGCCCTCCCCCGCCACAGCTCGGGCCCGCTCAGGCCCCGCCCCCGCGTGAGGCGGCGCCGGGCAGCGCCCGAGGGAGAGCCCTCGGAGCTGGAGCGCTCGGAAATTTACCTGTCCCTACACCTTCCTCCTGGTCTAGGCGGAGTGCAGGCGTCTCCATTTCCTACCTGTGGCCTTCAGGTGTGTGAGAAAGAAGCACCTGTTGGCCGCCGCTGCCAGCGTGTGTTTGTGGAGGAGGAAGAGGAAAGGGTTGTGAGGATCTTAGAATCATGGGATCATCGAGGTTGGAAGGGACGTTTGAGATCGTCCACTCCAACTGTCCATCCAGCACTGCCACTTGTAAGCACTAAACCACATCACCCAGCGCCAGATCCAGATGCCTCTAAAACACCCCCAGGGATGGTGACTCCACCACCTCCATGGGCAACCCATTCAATGCCTGACCACCATAACAGTGGGAAAAAAAATTCTAATATCTGATCTGGATCTCCCCTGTCTCAGCTTAAGGCCATTTCCTCTAGTTCTCTCACTGCAGGCACAGTAGAAGAGACCAGCCCCGACCTCACTACAACCTCTTTTCATGTGTTGTAGAGAGCAATTAGGTTCCCCCCCTGAGCCTCCTCTTTAGAGTAAACAAACCCAGTTCCCTCAGCTGTTCCACACAGGACGTGTTCTCTAGATCTTTCACAAGCCTTGTTGCCCTTCGCTGGACCTGCTCCAGCATCTCAGTGTCCTTTTCGAAGCGAGGGGCCCAAAACTGAACGCAGTACTGGAGGTGCGATCGGTACTGTGAATCCTGGATCCCGTGAAATGGGGTCACCCTGGGTGCCACAGAGCCCTGAGGTAGCCTGGTGCTGAAATGGTTTTCTTAGCAGTGCATCATGTTCCAAGCAACCTCTAGGGAAGGCTCAGCCCAGGTACCAGCTCTCGGCTGCATCCTGTTCCATAGACGCCACATCCACGGCATCCATGCGTCTCAGCTTGGAGTCTGTCCCCTGCCCTTTCCCCCTCTCTCTTTTGCAGGCCATGAGAAGGATGTAGTTGGACCATGCACCTCCAGGGCAGCAGTGGGAAGGTGTCTAGAACAACTGACAAGTGGTTCTCAATACTCACCGCAGTTTGGAGCAGGTTTTGGTAGTCTCGAGCCAGGCATGACAGTAAAATCATTTGTGTGCCTGCCTGAGCAAAATCAGAGATCACTGATTTTGCTCTTGCTTAAGATCCTTTCTCGGCAGACATAGGCTGTTTCCACTGCATCAGCTCAGCTGGGGGAGGAGGGAAGACACGAGATTCAATCTCACTGCCTTCTCAATATTATAAGTCAGCGGAGGAACCCTCCAGGAGCGTGAATGGCGTATCTCAATGTGAGTGATGGCCGCAGTCAGGCTGTGGCAGCAGTGGCTTGGGGAAGAGCCCTGCGTGTTTCCCTGTGTGTGCTGTGGCTGCAGGGGCTCCAACATGAGAGACGTGCAGTTTCAGTCATGGGTAGCAGTGCAGTTGTGGTGAGGGTGGGAGTGTTAAGTAGTCTTGACTTCCAGCAGTGGCTTGATATGCTTATAATGACATCTTTGTGGCAGATATATTCGATTCAGATGCACTTCAGAAATAATTGCCAGTTAATTAACCTCGTTCTATGGAATGATGGCTTTTGCTGCAGGGGTTTCTGCCAGATGATTCCAGCTTCCTTTCCTGTAAATCCTTTGTCTATTGTTTTGTTACATCTCCAAAATATACAAAGATTACAGATCCTTCCCCTTCATGCAAGGCTCACAAATATACAGACATTCAAGCAGAGTTAGGTACACAGGCAGAATTACCTTTTTTTAAAGCTTATATTGTGCGAAGAGAGAAGAAAATGCTAAATTTAGAACCTGGGTCTACAAACGAGTTTCCTCAGGTTTAGGCTTCTGTATAAGCTTGGTCTCAGTGATGTCATTCAGAGTATTCCTGGGGGTAAAGCTGCGAATAGGTACAAATAATTATAGGAACAGGTCTGAAGTCTGTATTCGAAGTAGGATGGACAGATTTAGTACTGGCAAAGATTTGTTTTCTTGCCAGTATCAAAAGAAGAATTCCCAGTGCTGCAGAAAAACGCACAGCACAGCATTGTCCGTGTCATTAAAAAGCTACAGGCAAGCGTCTTTGCTTTAAAACAGGATGACACTTTTTCAGCATTGCAGCAGCAGCTTATGGTTATTTAATGCCATTGAAGGTTGCAGTCATGCACCTTGATGAGCACAGTCAGATTCCGTCCTTGCTCAGAGCGACACTGAAATCAGCAAGGCTTTGGGTGTGCCCAGAGACTGTCAGCGCGTATTGCACTGCAGGACCGGGAATTCAGGAGTCATTTCTGTCTCCTTCTATCCATAAGGGAGTCCTTTTGAGACTAACAAGAGCAGAGTCCGTGCGAGAGTGCGATAAGGCAGAATGCGAAGTCAACGAGAGAGCAAAACAACTTTCCTGAAGATACAAGATAGAAAATCTGCCACTTTGCTTGTTTGTACAACGGCTTGTCACCTCTTGCAGTTAAAAATGTGCCCTGTTCCTAATTTAAATATCTGGCTTCGGCTCATAGTCACTAATCTTTGTCATTTGGGGTTTTTTTTCTGCCAGTTTGCGCTGGAATGCAGACCTGGTGCAAAGCATTTTTTTTCGTGGTGAAAATACTTGTGCCAGACTCTGCCTGGATACTCCTGTGGTTCTGTCACTGAGCTTCTGCCCTAACCTTGAGTGAGTTAATTAACTCCTTGACCTGGAAAAAAAGTGAATAGTAGGATTTAGCAAAGGAGGCCATTTGCAGCATTAAATGCGTGTTTGTCCAGCATTCCACAGTCCTCCAAACGAAAGTGTTACAGAAGCTGGTGAGCTGCTCCATGAGTGTCTGCTCACCAAAAGCTTTATGCAGCACTTGGAAGATGAAATACGGCACCAACTGAGTTTCTGTTGGCTGTATTGATCGAGGTTATTTTACTCTTTATTTATTCTTCTTAATTTCTGCAAATCCTTTCAGAAATTGCCATGTGTATTTCCATGCAGCCAAGATCTCCCCAGGAATGCAGGATACTGGTCACTGAACCTCACCATCCATGCACAAGTAAATGAATTACATGATTCAGTGGCTACCAGATATACAGCTCCCCCCTCTCATGTTAAACTCCCACATTTCTTGTTCCCCTCTCTATTTTTGTAATTATTCTCCCATTTTCTCTGTCCCCAGTGCTAGGGATTGTACACACCGTATTCCTGGTGCCAAGCTGTATTGCTGCCTTCCTGTTTTTACTGAAGCTTTCTCTGCAGGAAAGGAAGCAGCATGGTCACTACTCGGCTGCTGGGTGAAAGATGAACAGCATGACTGAGCAGCGTGCCATGGGGAGCAGGGAGCTCAGGGCAGCCCTGGCACAGTGCTCAGAAACCGGGAAGCATTTACAGGATTGCCAGCAGAAGCCATCACATCATTTAGTTTCTCTCTACCAATCATGTGTGAATATGTTCAGGGGGATTTTTTTTCTGTTTTGATGACAATGGAGGCTGGGGCTGGAAAGGAAAGCCACGATTCTTGGCAAAGCTTGCAGGAGGTGACATGGAAAAAAGGAAGGGTCTCTCTGATAGAGCCAGCTTTCCACACTTGCTCTGCTACAGAAAGGGTGGTGGGGGGTGGCATCATGAGGCCTCCACCCCAAGGTCACCTCATCTGCCTTTACCAAGCCTGATGCTTCCCACGGGTACAGGTGCCTTAATGCTCCTCACTTCTTTGCAGGCCACTGATTCCAGGCGTGCTGGAAGGGCAGAGAAATAAGATGGGGCAATAGAAAGAACAAGTATTAAGGAAGGAAAGCTGGAAACAACAGATTCCTTCCCCCAGCACCCTCTGAGAGTTGGAGAGCCAATGTGGAGAGCTACTGCCAGAGAAAGGGGGAATGATGAAGGTGTGCTGATCCCCCCAAGAGAGAGTCAAATACCACTGCAAAACAGAGTTTGTGCAGTTTTAGGCCAGCTGGATTTTTGAGGGTGGGAAATGGGTTGTTTCATATCATTTTATTGAATTCCTTGATACACTAAACAAAGTTTCATCTCCTTGAGTCCTGGGATTATGTGAACTTTAAAAAAAGAAGAAAACAACTTTATAACAGAATTGTTTCTAGATGTCATGGCTGCAGGGAGAAGCTTCAAAACATGACTCATAAGCATGTGAAATACCAGAAAGCAAAATTAAAGAGATTGCAAATGATCAGAAAACACAAACAAACTAGTAATGTTGGAGTCCATCTGAAATGCTTGTTTTTGGCAACATTTTGTCTCACCAGTTTTTAACTGCACCTGTTGCCAACACAGACATTTGCCTTTCTGCGGGCTCGGTATCTCCACAACACATCCACCCCAAAAGCTGTGACTGTAGGAAGGGTCTTTGTCCAAACAAAGATTAATCATGGAACAGATGGGTCGGTCCACCAACACTTTTGCATACAATCTGAAGTGCAGCTGCAGTGCGTGCTCAGTAGTGTCCCCAAGAGGGGAGACAGTTCGGAGGAACGGCTGGAGCCTGTTCACCATCATGTGCCTCTGCTTACTGCCCTCAAACCCCACAGGGGATGGGAAATGTGATACTCAGGTACTCGGGTGACAGACTCATTAAAAGGGGATGAGAAGGAAGCTTTAGCTAAGCATTAGCACAGGATGGGATTTTGAATTTCATTTTTATTGCAAAGCCTGTTGAAACAAGATCCTTTTTAGTGGTGGGCTACCAATCACTGACACCCACTGCGGGCAGTGCCCTGAGAGCTCGTTTCCCAGGATATGATTATGTTTTGAAAACCTGCAGTACACTGATGAATAAAGACACATCAAAAGACTACACAGATCTGCTTCCCTGCGTGTGGAAATACAGGTGTTTATTTTCATATAGGTTTGTATCCCGTATTCCTGTGAGTCCCCCATCCACACCTCCTATTGCCACATCCTTTTCACAGTGAGAGTCCCCTTCTAACATGGCATGTCAGGTTCCTCAGGTTTTCCTACTGATTAGGTGAGAGACACTTGATGGTGCGTGTGATTTGAAACTTAGGCCAAGTAAAACAAGTAACCATTAGCTTCCACTGAAACATCTCAATAAGGGCAGTTCTTTAGGTTTCTTTCCTCCATTCAAGCCACTGATTGTCACTAAACTTGCCAGCTTGGCCGTGCAGGAGCGCAGGAGCCAATGCTCTTGCAGCAAACCAAGCTAAAAAAGCCATCCCTCCCCAAAGAAGAAAATCCAGACCACTTTTTTTTCCATATAGTATGGTTATTTTGAACGTCATAACTTTATTGAGACACCAGTAGTTACCACCTTCACTTTGTTAACCACAAATATATAGGACATTGTAAACACAGGTGCCGAGGTGGCGGGGTTCGCTGTAGTTGAATTGGGGAACGGACGGGGGGAGGGGGAGGGGGAGGAGGGGTGAAGGGACACTCGGGCTTAGACAAGACCACTCAGAGGATCCTGTATGCGGCAGGCCATCCATGAGTCATCGAATATACGTATATATGTATAGCTTTATATTATACATCTTTTTAAATATATATATATATAATATATATACTATACACAGGCAGTAATGTGGCAGGGGAAGGGCCAGGGCAGCCCAGGTGGTGTTACAAATGCCACACAGGCAGCAGGGCGTTGTCTGGATGGATGGTTTGAACTTGCTGCATGAGGTGGCCTCACTGGGCTCCTTACCTTGTACCTGCTCTGGGGATGGGAGCTGAGACTCTGGTGGGAACCACCCTGCAACGCTGCCTTCCTGGGTCCTCCCAAGTGCTTGCAAGGGTACAGGGACAAAGACACCTCCTCCCCTGAGGGAACTGCCAGGAATAACGCAGAGAGGAAGGGCGTGCGATGAGGTGATGAATGGGATGGTGGGGATATGGGTGAGCCAGGGACGGGGACACATCAGGAGGCTGAGTCCACAGACAGAACTGGGGCAAGGTTTCATCATCTCTTTGCCCTTCACAGCCTCTGCTTCCACAAAACAGTCCTTTACTTGGGGGCTTCCTAAGATAAGAAGACATCAAGGGGCCATTGTTCCCAACAGGGGATGCATAATCCTCTGTAATCTGAACAAATGGCAGAGGGGGAAGAAAGCCGCCTTATCATTTCACTTATACAGCCTTCCCTCTGATCTCCTAATCTCTTGAGTGGGGCTGATCTCACCCACACTTAGAATGCAAAAGGGACATGTTCCAGTCAGCTGCTCAGGTCTTGCCTATGATCGCCAGAAATAGGCAGCACCTTATCAGAAGCACCTAAGATAAGATAACCAGCCCTTTAGGTAGGTCTGTATGTCTCATCAGCTGCAGAACCAGCCAAATGCCACTGGAAATTGCATTTTGCATTTTAAAGGGCTACATGCAAACAAGCAGAGTCCCACTCCCACGTCTGTCACCACCAACCCTCCACTGCAAAGGCTGAAAGCATGTGAACCCAAACAAAATAAGTCTTCTCCCATGAGCAAAAGCAAGAAGTCGTCCAAGTATCTACTGTTGTGGTGTCCCCTGTCACATCAATGTTTTTCTTATGACACAAAGCAAGGAGAACAACAGAGAGATGGGAAGTAACCCAAGATGAAGCCACCTGGCTCATGTCTCACTGCAGTGCTGGTTCTGAGGGGGAGGCTCATTCCTGCCTCAGGACAAAGAAAAGCTTGCTCATGTAGTCAGCCCCAAATGGTGTTTAGCCACCTATGTAACTCGGATGGGAGAAGGGGCATGCAAGATGCTCCTGCATCACACCCCAAAACAGAGCCCAGGCAGGTCCCCCACATACTGTCTGTACCTCTCCTTATGTGCCTGGTCACTCCTAGAGGAGGGACCTCCCAAAAGGTACAACACATTTTTGTGCTAAGGGCTGGTTGTTTATAGCCTCCTCCTCCTCCTGTCGGTTCCCTCCCCACACCCCAAATGAAAGCATGAAGGATGACACAGATGAGTCTGGGTGAGTACAACTAATTTCTCTCCTCCTCCACCTCGTCATTCATTCGTTCTTCTCCCCTGGTGGGAGACAGACAGGAGGGTGCTCCTCCCACATCCAGTCACAACAAACCTCTCTCAATAAAGTAAACCCATCCCAAGCCTAAATATTAGGCTGAACCCACAGAAAATGAAGCTCGAGGGGCTTCCTTCCAAAAAGCACCCCTCCTATTTACAGTATTGCATTCACTCATAGCCACAGAGCAAGGGATGTGTGCCTGTGCCCAGTCGTTCCTGCTGCGTCCTTAGGGCTACCTGATCCCCTGCTCCCGTCCTCATCAGTGAGTAGCCACCAGCAAGGCAGGGCAAGCCTGGGGAGGACAAGCCATGGGGACAGCCACCGGCAGCACAAATGTGCTGGGAGGAACAGGGAGAAACGGTGCCTGTACACAGTGGAGAACACTGCTCCGCTTCCCTCTGGGGGCCTGCTGCTCTACAGTTTCTACCCCTTCCCTATCTTTGTGGGGCACTGGGAGGAGGGAAGGACTGGTAACCTTGGTGGTCTCCAGATGAGATGTTCACACAGCCACAGGCCAGACCTGTGTCCCATTTTCCCCACTCCTAAGGGTGCTATGAGGAATAGGCTGCATGTGCAGTGCGGGCACCTACAGATTTTGGATGTGCTCCTGATCTCTGCTACTGGGACTAGTATTGCATCAAGCAGGGTGGCTGCCTGGGGGATGGAGCTCCTCACTGCTGCAAGGCAAACCCTGCTTCCTGTGCTCTGAGAGATGTCTGTGCCTGGGAGAACTGTCTAGGTAGCTATTGCTGAATTATTTCCGTTTAGGGGAAATCTGGGAATCTGTCTTCACGCACAGACCTCACTTCTAACCTGGAACACAGAGTGGGCTTCCACAGTTGTGTCTTTACTTGGAACAAAATCATGAGGAGTGTGGAATGATACCCATATGAGCTCTATCTAAGAGTCACTGCTGCCACCTAGGCGAGGCTTTAAAGTCAGCCAGGATCTGAGATGCTGCAGAAGAGCACTAAGGTATGGTCTGTGCCAAGTACAGAAAGACCAGTTTTCAGACAACTCAGTCTGGGCCCAACTGATTCGCTGCACACCAAGACCTGCTCCCTATCTGAGTGGGAGGCAAAGCGCAGCCGTGCAGGGCAAGACCCTTCCCAGCTTGGTTGCAACCCTGTGCAAGAGCCAGACACGTGCTGGCCATCCCAACAGCAGTATTTCTTTCTAAGTGGGGTCCTGCTCCATTCCCGTGTGCTACAAAGATGGTGTCAGCAACTATTGTAAAGGAACAGAGGAACAGAGGAAGGTTCAGCAGGACCTGAGGAGCGAAACTATCTTCTCCTCCTGCCCTGGGTGAAATGACAAAGCTCCCCTCTCCCCCTCAAACCAGCCCAGCTGGGGTTGAAGGCTCTCAGGGCTCTCTAGAAGCCCACCTTCTCCATCCTTCCTCCCACAGGCACTGTATCTGGGCCCAGGGACTGGCCATGGCTCCCCTCCTGCCTCATCCAACACTGGTCTGAGAAGAGCAGTGACTAGCAGGACGTACAGGCGAGGGGAATCACCTCCACCTCAACCCAAGGTGGCTGAGGAAGGAGTGAATCTCAGGGCACTACCCCTCTGCTCTGCTCAGTCTCTTGCTGTAACCTACGGACGTGCCTGCGATTTCTGATTGTACCTGCAAATCTTCCTTTTTCCCTTCCCATTTTCTCTCCTTGTGCTCCCCCCCTCCCCATACCACTTCTCCCAAACCCTCTAAAAATAAAGCACCCTCCCTCACTAGCATGTGGCAGGGAAAAGCCCCCCTGTCTTTACATGGAGGACGCCATTCCTTCTGTCCTCCAGACCCCTCCTCACACTCTTGTATGCTGACTCCAACACCATTCCCCTCCCTGAGCCACCCGGTGCTCCAGACCAATTTGGATGCTCCCACATCTACTCCAACCTTTAGCGATACCATCTTCTCTAGGAAGGTCCCCGGTCCCTCTCATTTCTTCCGTTTTGCCTCCAACACCCTTTCCCCTGCCCTGCCGGTGCCATAGCTCCTCTCCTGTCCGCAAGACAGACTCTGCCCTCTGCAGCAAGGCAGGAGGGAGAGGAGGAAAGGGGGGACCTTCCTACCAAAATGCAGATTTTGGAAAAAATTTGGTTCTGGCAGGTAGCTTGGTGGGAGAGGAGAAGGAAGAGGTGATGAGGAAACCTTTTTTCCTTTTTTTTTTTCCTTTTTTAAAAACAATAAATAAAAACAGATGACCCAGAAGGCTGGAGCATAGCTGAGAGCCACCTCTTGTACCACTATGCACGTGTCTTGTTTGTGCCTCGGCTTTCTGCCGGCAGTGGGAACGGGGGCAGAAGGGAAAGGGGAAGGGAAAGGGGCATCGGTGGCTCAGTAGTTCTGCGTTTGGTACCCCTGTGTCTCGGTGTCGAAAGCATCTGCTGGAGGGGGCTGCTGGTACGTCCCCACCGCATCTGTAGCATCCTCCTCGTTCGTGTAGGGAGCATAAGGCATGCCGGAGTCCTGGCTTGGGTCCATGTAGTCCTGGGAGAAGAGGGCCGAATCGGCACCCAGCTGGAAACGCTGATACGCCAGGAATGCCTGGCCCACCTTTAAGGGAGGAGGTGAAGGGAAGAGATGGGAAGCAGAGAGGGGAGGGAAGAGGAAAAAGAGGGGGAACGTACCGAAAAAGAGAAACAAACAAAAGTGGGGTTAGTAGTGGTTACGGATTAGTGTGCGAGGCCCGCCTGGCAGATCGCCGGTGAAACGCCCCACGAGCGTGGAAGTCCTCACTGTCCCACAGAAAGCACGAGCCCACAGCGAGAGAGGAGGACTGGGCAGGGATGGCTGCAAGGCCAGCTGGCTGTGTGCAGCCTGCCAAGGCTCCCTGCTCTCTCTGGGATGTTCAGGGCACCTCCTGTCTGCCAGTGGGGTTTCACCAACATCGCACGGGGTCGCGGAGGCTCAGCTGGCACGTGGGGTTATCCCAGTCAGCCCGTCCTGGCCGTGGGAAGGCAATCTGCCTCGGCAGCACCAGAGGGCTCAGCTGCTGGGCTGCGTGTACGAGGCCATTTGGCTTGTAAAGGCCAGTAAGGAGAGCAGGATTTGACAAGTACTGAGGTAGAGGTCACCCCCTGAAACCCCTTCACCAGTCAACATCCGCAAGGTGTAGCACAGACCTTGGGAAGGAGCAGCAGGAAGCAAGGCAGCTGCTTCCCAGACCAGGGGACAGTTAGCAAGCAAACTGCTGTCTCCTGCCTCAGGCACCGCAGGCAGGGCACCTTTAGGTGGACTGGGGGAGCCTGGGCACAGGGTTCAGCAGGCATGGCTCGTTGTCCCAGAGCATCCCTGAGAGAGGTAAGCAGTCTAGCAGGTGATGGGGGAGAGGTTTTTGGGGAATGAGTTCTGGGAAGAAATGGAAGAGATAAAATGATAGGGGCAGAAGGCATCTCCTGGCTGAAGTATTAGGTCTGAGCAGTCATCAAAAAAAGGCACATTGGTGTTACACGGCATTAGTTAGGGTATGGGTGAGGGAGAGAAGGGAGCAGAAGAGGAGAAGAAATTGCCAGTTCCAACTCTCCAGAGGGAGATTCCTCGTTCAGTGGACAACCCCACTCCAATTCAGTGGTCCGTATCTTCCCATCCCATGCCCTGCAGTGACCACACACTCGTAGTCAGGGCATTGGAACCAGCTCTGCTCAGTGACCTCCTCCAGCTGCATCCCTCCACCCCTTCCCCCAAATTCTCCCATCAGCAAGGGGCACTAAGGCAGCAAGGATGGGGAGTTAGGGAACAGGGTATTGTATTCCTCCTGAAAATTAATGTCTCTGAGTCTCCGGAAAGCCAGAAATACGAGGAAGCCCTGTGAGGAGAGAGAGGGGTGTGGGAAGGAGAATCAGTAAGGTAGAGCAAACCAGAGTGTTTGACTGAAATAAAAACAAACCCCGAGGAACCAGGCGAAGAGGATTCCCGTTTAGCCACTTGCAAGCCTGCGCATGGGAGAGGATCACTGCAGGTGACGGCATCTTCAAAAGTGTCCTGAGGGACCCCTCGCAAAAGCCTTGCTCCTTGTCACGCTTTCTGCTGGAGCTTGCGAGGGGCTTTCGGCAGCACTCGAGTGCAGGACACAGCTCATGGAGGGAACACGCACATGAAGGGCTGTCCCTCGATCCCGCCCGGTGTCACCGTGGCGAGGGTGCTGACAGCACAACCCTTTGCAGCCCCCCTTCCTCTCCGACAGCTCCGTGGTCTTACGGCACCTTTCCTATCTGGCCCCTGCCCAACATCAGGGCCTGCAGGAAGAGGAGAAGATAAAGCCACAAGGGCTTATGCACGGAGACAGGGTTAAAATGCTTTCCTGCTTGGCACTATCCTGTCACTTCAGAAAAAAATCACTTGTGCTTGGTGCTTTCAGAGGCAGGAGGAAGTCATCAGGGATATTTATATTGCACACAACAGTTTTTCCAGGAAACTAGCAATAAGGAACTGCTGGGGAAAGGCCAGTCTTAAGACAGCACCATCGCCTTCCTAAGAGGCGACCCAGTGAGGTGGCACTCCAGTGGTGGGTGCAGGCAGAGTCCAGAAGAACAATGATGACATCTTGCATGATGGGTGCAAAGGTGGGAGGGAGATGGGTGCAACCCCTGGCCTGCAGCTCCCTTCTCTGCTTAGTGTCTGTAAGGTGAAAATGCTGTTGAAGTCCTCTGACGCACAGAGAAAACGGTAACAGGTTGCCCAGAGAGGTGGTGGATGCCCCATCCCTGGAAACATTCAAAGTCAGATTGAACTGAGCTCTGAGCCACCTGATCTAGTTGAAGATGTCCCTGCTCTTTGCAGGGGGGTTGGACTGGATGGCCTGTAAAAGTCCCTTCCAACCCAAATTATTGTATGATTCTATGACAGTGGTGGTTGGGGAGCTGGCTTGTCCAAGGTCATATTAAAGGTCTGTCAAAAACACTCCTTACTGGGATATGGGACTCTCTTTCCCATGGTGCTTATTAGTGCTCTAAAACCTTCTTCCACATAAGTTTTTGAGTCCCGTTTCCCAAGTTTACCTCCCAACCACCTCCTCACCTCTGCTTTTCCTTCTCAGAAGCCATGTGAACTGAGATTCCAGAGGGAATCACTCTTAGCCAGTCACCTTTCATTCCCCACAAGATAATACAGTACGGAGGACATTTGATCCAACATCATGGCTACTGTACTCACCCAGGTAAAGATGGAGAAAAATGAGAACGTGATGGCTGCTCGGGCTGCATCCCCTCCCTCATTCAGTGGGTTGTCTTCTGGTTTTGAAGCTTGCCACTGGTTGGTCAGAAAGCAGAAGCCAACGAACCAGAGGAATGCCCAAAAGGCTGGGATGGATCACCACCGTCATGCCAAAGGGAAGGACAAAGAACAAGAAGATATATGTGAGCATAACATTTGCATATTACATTTCTCTGGAAATTTCAACCCTCAGACCCACCACTATGTTGCAGACTGGGCAAAACTGACTGCTCAGCCAGTCTGAGCCCAAGTGAGCTGGCAGGCTCCCTGACAGCAAATTGTCAAGGTGACCAATAGGTGTCTGCAGAAAGAACCTCAGGAGAGTTCATTTGCTTGTGTTTGGATTGATCACAGGACTTGCATTTGGCCTTGGGAGGCAGCCTGAAGGGCTTCCAGTACTAAAGCGATCATCTGGGCTCTATGAAACAGCCACTGCTTCACAATCCTGTCCCGCAAGGACAAGCAAAGAGCAATTCCTTCCACGGGAGCTGCAAAAGAGTGGGAAGCAGCTGGCTTGCAGTTGCACAGAGACCCGGCTTGTGCTCAGGACAGAACAGCTCAGGGACTCACATCAAGAAAAGGTGCTGAAGGATCACTAACATGCTGTGCCCCCAGGAAAGGGGTGAAGGTAGGAGGTACTCACCCTCTCTGCCAGGCACAGGCAGACACCTGGCAGCGAGGGAAACGGGTATTCCAAAGCAACAGCAAAACAGGGCAGCATCCTTCCCCTTCTCTTGTCAGCTGTACATAGGACTGCTAGGCAAGGGGCTAACTGTGAAAGAACTTGCAAGCCCAAAGTCCTTAGCAAATTCAGGTGCTTCACCTGATCCCGCCCTCACTCCGCTCCCGGCCCCTTTGACATGCTCTGGGGAGCGCCTGACATCGAGCAGTTTGCCTGAGTGGCTGGAATAAGCCACTAAGGGCCAAATGGCCAGGGAGCTCACCCGAGACTCCGATGTCCGAGAGCACTGCCTTCTTGCGGTCCTTGACGCTGCTGATCTGCGGGAAGTAGGCATCCAGAGCCAGGTAAAGAAGGCAGCTGAGGAAGGCGAGGACACCCACGGTAATGCCATAGTTGCAGGCATTGTGATTGCGGTTGAAAATGCAGTGCTCTTCCAACTCGTCCATGCGGTTCACGTACCCTTCATTGACAATGGAGCCGAACACCACGATGGAGAACACCTGGTGGGGAGCGAGGCCGGACACACGTCAGGGCGAGCCCCCTCTCTCTGGACCAGCACAGAGGAGCAGAGCTCTGCAGGAGACAGACACCCTTCGCCAGCACCTCTCTGCTCTGCTGAGCTCCTGCCCTGCTGCCTTGCCAGGGCTGTAGCCACAGGGAATTTACTGGGAACGTGGTCTTATTTTATTTCTGAGGATTAACTTAAAATAGGACATTTTTAGATTGAACCTTTTTATCCATCTGACCTAAAGCGATGTAAAGCAGTTGCAGTCTGGAGTAAGGGTGGCTTCCCACAGACACCCAGGGAGGTGACATGGAGTGTAAACTGGGATATGGTTTTGGTGCGGGTGCCTGCATACAATGGCTTCAAGTAGTGGAAATCCTCTTAGTCTGCACTTATTCTCCCACTCACTCTTTTCCCTCCAAGAGATTAATTGTTTCTACCATGCATCTGTTCACTGATTTTATCTATCGAGCTACTACGCTCTTTTCCCCATCCACCCTCCCACAATCCACAGCCCTGCTTCCTCTGCAGCTCCATTCTGCTGGGCTTCCATTCTCCCCATTTCCACACATCTCTCCACCAGTTTTCCATCAGCCTGCTCCATGACACCGCCCATCTTTCTGCCCACTCACCAACACTCTGTCCGTGCCAACACCCTCCAATTTTACCCACAGACTTCAGGGGCCAAACATCCCTGCTCCGGGTCCACTTGTCAGGGCCACTGTGAGTCCTCCCTACCTGTCACCACCTCTGCCACTGCATGTTATTTTAAATCAGGCAGAATTAAGGATGAGTCCAGGTAGAAATGCCCTAATCCGCAGTTGCTGGTCTAATCTTTGCTCATGGGCTTAGCCTTTGTCGCCTGCCACAAGGCTGTCCCTCTTTGACACAGCAGGTTCACCAAAGCAGGGAGCTATTTACGGCAGCCTCAGTCCTGCACCTTGCATCTCAAATAAACAGCTTCCCCTTCCCCACAGAAGAAAGAGGGGAATAGTAAGGCAGCACGTACAGATTTTTCTTTGCAGGGCATCTGAAAACCCTCAGTAGGAATAGCTGACTGGATGCTGCCTGCAAGAGCCTCAGGGAAATGGGAATGGGACCTCAAGCATGGGATGAAATCATGTATGAAGTGCACTAGTACATCACCAGGGTACTCTGCCAGCCTGGGAGATGTCTGCACAACAAGACCTGGCACCCTTGGAACCACCACCCAAGGAGAAGCAGCACAGAAGAAGACGAGGAGGCCGAGTCTCCTGCAGGAAGTGGAGCTAGGTCTGAGCGTCTGCCTGGTCAAGACCCCAGTACCACTTAACCCAACCAAGCACCAGAAGACAACCCAGAAAGCAGAGAAGCAGCTTTGTGAGCACAGGGAAAATGATGGATTAATGCCAACCCAATACACCACCTATCGTCAGTGGGGTTGGACACCCAAGATCCGCAGCACGGACCTCTGCTGCTCGGCCTGGGGCATCAAGAACCAGAGAAAAAAACCTTACTCACAGTCCTCCAAAAGCCCTTGGGCAGATACTCAACACCAACCACATTTCACCTGCCAAACTCTAACAAATATCCACTGACACCAATATTATTTTTTTCACCTCAAGACTCATAATTGGGTCACACTTGGGTTGTTGAAATTGGGCGTATCACACTAGAGCAAACTAAAAAAAGCTGGAAGCTGGTGTTCCTAAGCGTAGGAACTGTACGGGTTCTCTGAAAATCACAAGAGCATTTTAAGTTTAGAAGTAAAAGAACCGATTTGTCCTCCTCCTCCTCCTTCTTGCAAATCGAGATTGATCACATTTTGCAGAAATTGCCCGTGAAAATTAAATAAGAATCTCTTCTGCTAGAAGCAAAGATTTAGTCCTCAAAATTTCAGCCTGAATGGTTTGGAAAGCAGCAAAATTGCAGACAATTACAGCCAGGCTCTTTCAGTGGGATGTCTCATACACCTTCACAACAGGCTGGGCTGACAGGTCTGCCCAGGGTCATTGGCAATAACACTCTGTTCCTCTGACCCGAGGAAGAGCTGACAGACTCCTCAAGTGACATCCCAATGTGAGGCTGTGACCAGCACTGATGCTGACACTTGAAGCGCCGACCTCCATATGTACTGAGCTTACAAAGTGGGTGCACTGTTTTCTGCAGCAGTAGACAGAAAGCTTATCTTCTCTTTGGAAGACGAGGAACAGCCTCTAAAGCGGCATAGTCTGGTGTTCAGTTTTGGTTTAGGACTCAAAACTGGTAAAATGTTGATTCCCTGAGTCAGATAAAGCCTCGCAAGGAGCTGTATTGTGAGTCTCTGCTTACTCATTCGGGATGAATGAACTTCTGTAATGGTCTCTCCCCAGAGACACGTCCATGGAGATATATCCTGATACACATCTTCTCTCTGCTCTTAGCTTTGGGTTTGCTGCTGGGCTGGACAGAATATTTCCTTTTTGCATTTGCTCTTTCATACCTTTTTATGCTGGCACATCATAAAGACACAGCTCAGAGTCACAAGACCAGAGGAACATCTCCCTCTCCCTAATTTTCAAGCAGAGGTGGCATTCCTAACTTCCCTTCTCCATCTGCAGTCAGCCAACATGCCAGACTTCTCTCCTATGAAGAGAAACCTGTTTCACAGCCTGGAGGTGCCCAAGGCATGATTTACAGGCAGGCAGCTGATTTCAGATGATCTTAGGAGTTTTCTGGGGAGATTCCACTAAGTGTGTTCTCACTTGTGAGCAGAATAAGACACGGTGGATGCTTATCTTCTCTGTCCTGAAACAGCCATCCCAAAGTACTCTTCGTCCTTAGGAAAGCTTTCTGTGGACCAAAGCACAGTAGTCTCTCTGTGTTTTCCTCACCATTGGCATCAGCGCTGATCCATGCTCCGCTCCCTGGCACTGCACAGAGGGCAAAGAGAGGGCGTGCTCCCTTTGCCAGCCTGCCACCACCCTGATGGCACAGCAAAACGCTGTGAGGACCCACTGTGCACAGGAGCCTTGAGCTGGGCTGGATTACACTGACTGGGCAAGAATGGGCAGGCTCAAACCAGAGACGCCAGACAAACAATTTTCTAAAAAAAATCAGTTATGAGAGCTTAGATCTTGCAGCCTTTAGGAGAAACTGTTGTACACTTTGTCCATGGCAGCTATTCCTTGCTGGTAAGGGAGCAGCTGGGTGGAAGCTCACTGACGTGGCAAGTCATCTTAGAAAGAGCAAATATATTTTATTTCCTTGATTTCACAATCCATGCCCTGCAAAGATGATCCAAGCAGCAGGTGCAGTATGAATGACTGCCTAGACTGTAAACAAAGCACCAAGTTTTCAGGGGTGAAGTGTTTACGTTCCTGTTCCCGTCACATCTGCAGCACTTCCAAAGAAATGCCAGTGACCAGCAACTGCTCCGTGTTACTGCTCCTTGTGCCTTCTCCCCCTCCATTTGGCACTCGCTGCACAAAGCCTTGCCTACGGCCACTGATAAAGCGGCCCAAAATACATATCTAGCTGCAAAGAGGAGGCAAGGAGAAGATGGCAGAAGTCTTCTCCTGACTGAGCACTGAGATGCAAGCAAGGGACTTGTCCGCAGGCTAACAGGAGGCCTCCCGAGGCTCCCAAATGCAGCCCGTCCTTCCACTCTGCAGAGGGAGATCACTGGCCGCTTCCTTATGCTTGATAACAAAAACCAGCCAGCCATCCCCAGCTTTGTGCACTTGAGCTGCCTCATTTCTTCAGCAAGGCTGCTTCAGTCAGTTAACTTGAAGTAACTAGATTTTTAGGTTGAGAGGGTTTCTTTAAGCCTCCAAGAGCAACATCAGTTGGGCAGGTGTGCAGCCTGTCTGGAGGTACACATTTAATAAGCAGTAATTTATTCGGCTACACTCAAAAAAGGGACAGAAAAGAGCACTTGGAAAAGATCTGACCCCCAGCTGAGCCCTGCTGCTGGGACCCGGCCTTGCTCCACTTCACCGCTCCTTAAACACCACGTCCATCCGCATTGGTTGTTGCAATCATTTTCCTCGATTCCTGTTTTCATCCGAGAGCTTCGAAGACACCAAGTGCAGCCCAGAGCCAGGTGCATTGCAAAGCTGACACAAGCAGAGCAACGAGCCAAAGGACGCAGCAAAATGAACTTAATGCTTAGCACTGCAGGGAGGAGGGAGAGAGGCTGAGAGTTTTCCTCTCCTCGTTTCTCGAGGGGCTCACGCTGGCCATTACAGGCATGTAAGGACTCATTTACAGTGAGAAAAGTGCAAAACAGGCAAAATTCTGCATCCTGCCGTTAAATGCCTTTTTTTTCCCCCTCTTGGTAAACTGGGTGATCTGATTTTGCCAAAGGCAAAGGTGAGAGATGAGAAGAGAGGCTCTCCAGTCCCTCCCTACTGCAGGCTCAGCCCTGCAGAAAGGCAGGCAAAACCTCCTGAGCATCATGTGAGGCGCTTTCCACCATGCTGCCCATCCCCAGCCGTGCATCAGATGCTCCTGAGCATCATGTGATGGACGCCAAGCACAGCCAGCCTCTGGCAGTGCACTAGGATTTTCCTGCACCTCATCCCGGGACTTTGTCGTGCTGCCTTCCTGACTTCATCCCCAAGATCCCCACGGTGGCTGTGGCGGGGATGAGGCTGAAGAGGGTTTCTGCCGAGCTGCCTGCTTGGGCTCTCTGCAATGCCCTCCAGTCACAGCCTCTGTCGCACTGCGTGCTGCCTCTCTCCCTCTCACACACCCCCTTTTTTATTCTGTTACAGAGAGGAAATAGTTTGATGACATAATATTCCTCGTGGGACTTCAAATCAAATCCCCCTCAGGCAGAATGAAGCCATAACCTCTTCTGAGTCTGATCTGGTAATGACCGGGAATAAATCTATTTTAAAAAAAAGCAAGAGCAGGAGATGGTGCAAATGATAAACTGGCAGAGATGATCTGGCTTTCATTTTCATTCAGCCACTTGCAAATGGAGCCTCTGAAAAGCTCTGGAGTGCGTTGCACAGACATGGAATATTATTATTATTACTATTATTATTGTCATTAAATAGACTTGTATTTAGTTCATTCTGAAGAAAACATATGCAGCTTTTGAGATGCATGGGACTGGCAGCTTGGAAACGGGCGGCCTCTATTTATTCCCCCCAGGCAGCACCACGCAGGCAGCAAACAACTCCTGCCCACAGTCTCGACAGTGTCTGAGCCTTGTGCCAGTGCTGGAGGGGGCCAGTCTCTCTGGCCCCCATTTCCCTGAACATGGGACAGGGGAAGAGCACGGGTATGCCAGCATCTCCCTCCCAGCTCGCCCTCCCTGGCCTTCAGCCACATGGCACCAGCTCCTCAGCCAGGGCTGAGCCGGAGCAGGTGACTGAAGGGAGAAAGGCTCCACATCCCTAATTCCTGCCATGGGATCCGGGACACGCTTTCCTGGCCAGCCAGCTTTTTTTTCACACATGGTTTGGCAGCTGACTGCCTGGCCATTAACCCTTCTGCCTCCCACCAGACCTGTGCTCAGATCTCATGCACTTCCCGTGGTTAAACAGCATCTTCTGTCCCACCACTACTGGTGGCAACCCTCCACAATCACACATCCATGGTGGTATCCAGGTTCTTCTGTGCTTTCTAGATGGTCCCTACATCGCTGGGCCACTGGTCAGCGAAGTGACTACCCAAAAGTTGCATCTTTTTCCAAGAGGAAGAGTTCAGTTTTCTTTCTAGCCACACATCTCCCCCTCCTTGGCTTGGCTGTGCCAGCACAGGCAGAGAACTGCACCCCCCGCCACCAGCAGTGCCTGCCCCTCTTGCAGCCACGGGGATCCTCTCTGCTGCCTTGCTTTGCCACAAATATTTGCCTTAGCCATGTCCCATCACCATGCAGTTCCTCTGCTTCTCCCCTGTATGCCTCTCATGTTTTGAAATAGCAGATTACATATGGTTGTCTTATTTTTTGCTCATGTTTCTGACTGTCTTTGGTCTTGGTGCTACTTCTCAGATTTTTATCAGAGAATGTCATTAATGAGAGATTTGTTTCTGCTCCAAGATCCTTCCTGGAAATGCTATGCTGGAAACAACACAACCTGCTGTATCCAACCTGAACCACTGTGCAATTGTGCTTACCTGTTGTCCATCTTCTGACACAGCCTTTCACCCAATCCCAGTGACAGCAAACCCCCCAAAAACCCTTGTGAAGCTGACCGAGGCAAGGGCACCCCACGAAGAACCGTCCCCTTGACTGACGGCGCGTGCTTTGAACACGCCGTGTTTCTTCCATCTGCACCGATGTGCCTCGCAAGCACGCAGCCGGCGAGCGTGGTGGCTGCAGCAGAAACAGGGTGGAGGAGCAGAGGCAGAAAGCACGAGCTATGGGCCAGGAACATGGGCAATGTCTCGGCTAAATTACCTTGGGACAGAAAGAAGGTGGGAGCTCAGTTGCAGCTGGTTTTAGACTAACAGGGCCTCCAGGCTCTAAGGCGCATTACAAACCCACACTGCGTGTCCTTGGGAAGAGACAAGCGGTGTTGTAAGGCAAGCATGAGCGTGGCAAGGCAGGAGATGGGGCTCTCTGCCATGCTGTGGCCAGTTCCCATCCTCCAGCTTTCAGGTGCCAGCCAGTCATGGGGAAGCCAGGAATGTGGTTCCTGTCCTTCACCTGCCTTGTCTGCTCAGCTGGAGCTGCTTGGGATGTAGATGCAGGGGACAGCGATTCCTGTACCAGCTCAAACGTTCTGGATGCTCCCATCGGCCAGAGGACACGGTGGCAACGGCAGCAGGTGATGGAAAAGGAGATGAAGCGCCTCTCCTCACCAAACCTCCCTTCGGAGAGGCAGTGACCTTGGTGTCAGAGGGGGACTTGGCACCTCAATCTGTGTGACAAGTTTTAACGGGCTGCTTTGTCTGTGCAGCTCCGGTTGGAAATACTCTTACTCAAGCCCACATCCAAGCAAGCTGGGCCTGCTTCCAAAAACAGAGTTACTTTTGCCTTGTTAGGCTTTTACATCGAGCAGCACTTCAATTTCTCCAGCAAGCAGGTTTCCAAGCACACAGGAGCACCTGGAACAACCTGTTTCGATTAGCATTTTACTTATTTATGGCGCCAGCGTTACATCCAACACCTGCGGGTTGCAGAGGAGCCACCCAGCTCCCCTGCAGCAGCTGTGGAGAGCACTGCTGCACTGCCCTGTGGGTCAGGGCACAACGGGAATAGGTAGGGATGTGCTCACACTCGCCTGCTTTATTTCAAGAACAATCCTGGAGCTGTGCGGCTCCAGCTCTGTGTGGGTCACCCAGCTCCACTAGCTCCAGCTGTGTAGCACCAAGAGCTCCAGCTTCTGGGTCACCTAAACATCCAAACCCGGCATGGGAACCCCACAGAGCCACCACTGATCTCCAGCACACACACCAGGCAACCTTTCTGTAGGGAGACGCTCACTCTGCTGCGCCTGCTGACCTCCAAAGCACCCACGAAACCTGAGCTGCCTCACAACACAGTCCTGGTGGACAGATGTTCCAGAATTGCTAAACTCTTTCCATGGTTTAGCATTCTCCTTGTCAAATTTACCCTATCTCCTCTTCAGCAAGGAGCAACATAAATAATCTTCGGTCACCCCATCTGTTCCCGATCCCGCAGTTCTCCCTGGGGATTTGCCTCCACCTCGACTGGGCAGCAAACTCCCTGGTCAGGAGCCAGTTTTGGTGCCTGTTGGTAAAAAGCCATATGCACCTCTGTGCCATCATGGAGTCTGCTAAAGGGCAGCATGACCCGAGCACAAGGTCACTGCCTGAGGAAGTGATCATGAGAATTTCTGCTCTCAGTGAAAGCTCATCACGTGAAACAGGCCAAAAGGAGCCTCCAGCTCGCCCTGGGGAGACAATGGACCATTCATGCCATGAGCAGGATAAAGGCAAATGAGATCTCAGGAGATGGCAGGCAAAATACTTTCAGTGTGTGCAAGAGCATGTGAAAGGAAAGACTCAGAGAGACCACGAGGAAGGAGAGCCCTTGGCCACCAGAAGAGCTTGGCTCATAGAGCCTGGCACTAGAAAGTCTAAGTGTGGATGCAATCACAGTTTATAAATACCACGGGGAAAACACCAGGGATGGAAAAGCGTCATTTAAACTGAAGGGCAAAAGATCACAAAAGTGAGCAGACAGCAAACAGATTTACAGTGGAAAGCCTCTGACCACTGGAACCATGGAACCCTCTCTCAGAGGAAGTGAGAAGGGAAGAAAACCACAAACCAGTCTTTTTTCAGCGAAGTTCAACCCATTTATGGAAGGGGCCATAAAGAGTCTGATACTTGTGACAGCCTGAGAGAGGACTTCGCTGCCCACAAGGACTCCTTTTGATCTCAAGTTTAAAGAAATGACCAAAACTACAACTAAATATTTGGGGTGAGCTTTTGATTCCCCTGCTTTGTTAAAGGAGACATGCTCAGGAGGACAGACAAGACCAAGCCAGTGGAAAAGCAGAAGAAGGCATAGCCTTGCATCGCGACGGCCATGCCACCCTCCCTTGTTGAACTGCTGACCTGGAGCACCTCCAGCTTCTGCAAAAGGACTTTAATTTCCAGGGCCAAGTGAAGTGCCTGGGGTAAATCCCATCCTGTCCTCTATCAAGGTCAGATGGGCAGGGAGAAATAGCGTGGGGTCCCAAGGAGATGCCACTCTCCAGCAAGTGAGGACCTTGCCAGGGGGGACCTTGCAGGGCACAGAAATGAGCTCAGCAAGCAAGCCAACAGCGTCTGAGATACTCTGAAGCAGAGTAGGTGCCTAATTAAAAAACAAACGTATTTCTTGTTCTCTCTCCCTCACCTGGCGCCTCTGGGAAGCCAAAATCCTGCAGTGCTTGGATGAAGGGGGAAAAACACCACCAGACTGAGAGGCAGACAGAGAAAGATGAAATTCTGCCACAGAGATTAGCAACAGGAGAGCCTTTGTAGGTCACATCACGTCCATCATCCCTGGGCACACAAGCTGGCTCCACTCCAGCCTCCCGGGGGCGGGGGGCACACGTACCCCTTTGCCTGGCACCCAGCAGCAGCCCCGGCGCAGCCAACCCGCTCCCAGCGTGATGTGCTGTACTGTAAACAAGCTCAGGCAGATGGACAGACAGACAGAATGCCTGCATTAATCGAGTCCTCAGCTGTCCTGGGGCTCTCCAGCCACCCTCCGAGTCACCCGGAGGGGACATCACGCATCCACCCGGCTGGGAGGACAAGGGCTGCCTCCCCACCACCACCAGCAAGCCATGCCACCTTCCCTTTTCCTCCTCGTTTCCACCTGGCACTGCTTTTATGTTATTTTCCCAAAGCCAGCCTGCCGCTTTGCCTCCCAGCTCCCATGCGCATGAATCTCCCCTGCTCCCTCTCCCTGCCCTCCCTTCTCCGCTCCCGGCTGAGACCTCAATCTCTCCCCCGCCAGCTCGCTGCTGCGGCTCTCGCTCCCTTAATCCCAACGACCTTCTTGCACAAACGCGCCAGCCCCATGGGCAGCCATGGGATCAGCGTCACGGGAAGAGGGAGAGACCTTCCCACGACATCCCCGTTAGGCTCCTCTTTTCCCCCTGCCCCCTTCCCCACGAATTACGGAGAGGAAAACATTACAGCGAAAGCAGGTTGGGGGGCTGAGAGGATAAGGGTAAAACACAGAGCGACATCCAGCCCCTACCGCCCCCTCAACTCACCCCAGCACGGCCTGAGCCCAGCAGCCTCTGACCCACAGGGAAGCAATTCCAGGACTGCAGCATCCCCCCTCTCCCGGGTTCCCCCTGTCACCCCACATCCCGCTGCCTCCCTGCATCCACCATAAACGCACAGGCACGGAAGAACGAGAAGACACCCCCCACACCTGAGAGGGAGACAGGGTCACGGTCCAACCCGGCTCACCCTTTCCCTCCCCACGGAAGAAACCCCAAACCAGCCTGCTCTCACCCCATATGGGCCTATAGCCACACATGCAGATATACATACAGCTGTGCATCTATGTGCACATACACAGGTGGATATACACGGGGATTTATACACGCAGAGATCTATAAACCCAGAGACAGATCCCTATATCCAAACACACCTGCATACGTGTATATATAACAGAGATACAGCCATAAATGCTACGGAAGCACATACGTACGTATCTGTGCGCGCAGATCTAGGCTGTGTGGAGACATATTGACGGACACGGGCATATTATCTATGTGGATACATGCGCATACACATGCATATGTAAAGCATACAATAATAAATATGTAATACATAACAGCATATGATGGTAACAACATATAATGTCATATAATGGTATGTAACATACAGCGTAATGAGTTTGTGTGTGTGTGTGCGTGTGTGTGTGTGCGTGTGTGCATGCAGGTGTGCAGGAAGGTCAGGGTCGGGGCCGGTGCCGGCCGCCCGCCCC
>VZTA01020577.1:241873-271149 GCA_013398855.1 Mohoua ochrocephala
AGAGCTCCCGTGGTTATGGCCCGTTTGGGGCTTTAAACTTGGCCTAGGATAACTCGTGTCAAGTATATTTTTTTAAATAAAGCCACGTTTACTTTTAGTTCCGTGCATAGCTGCACGGTATTTTTCTTTAATTTGGATGTGAGATTGGATGGGGAAATGTTTCTTTGGGCTGAGAGTTGTCCGGATGGAACCGGAGTCTTTACATGGCTCTCAGGCTGCAGTGGGAGGCTGCAGGGGTGGTACTCGAGGAGAAAACCTTTGGGAAAAACACTGCGCTTCCACCCAGAGTGACTGACTTAAGGGTGGATGTTGAAATGCGGGTTTAGTGCAGTTTTGCAAACCGAAGTTGTTTCTGCAATGCTGCTTTTGGTACTGATTCGTTGAGCGATGTGACGCTGTCCGTGCCGCATTTTCTAGACTCGTGGAGTGGACTGAAGTTCTGGTGGCCAAATTACAGCTTCTGTGGTTCCCTAGCCAGAGTGGGACTTGGTTCCATCTTAGAATAAGCTTGGAAGGGGAGGGGCGTTAAAGAAGTCTGGGACGTCCATAGTTGGGGCATGGGGGTTGCATTCCTGTAACATAATGGAATTCAGGAGCTGGTATTGGGGGTTTCTAGAATACGAAATATTTCAGATACGCATAATATTCATGTTTTAAGGCAAGGAAAGAGTTGGCCTCGGCCCTCGAGTGGGTGTAAGCAAGTGTCTGTAGCAAGCACTAAGTGTTGGTTTTCCCTCCGCAGTCTCACCGCAAGTTCTCGGCCCCGAGGCACGGCTCCCTGGGCTTCCTGCCCCGCAAGCGCAGCAGCAGGCACAGGGGCAAGGTCAAGAGCTTTCCCAAAGATGACCCCAGCAAGCCCGTCCATCTCACCGCCTTCCTGGGGTACAAAGCTGGCATGACCCACATTGTCCGGGAAGTCGACAGGCCTGGATCTAGTATGTATTAATGTTCCTCTCCGTGGAGGAGGTGGGTTTGGTCAGGGACGGTGACAGGCGGCCCTTTCAGTAGCAGCTTTGGATTTTAGTTCTAGCTTGGCTTCACCCTGTTCCGAGTCCTTGGTAGGTGGTGTGTTTCTGCTGTAGCTGCTGGTTTGGTTTAGCTGTGTGGTAACACACTCCTTGGAATGGCTCTTGTGGGTGGGGGGACATCAGTCAGTTGCCTTTGATGGTGGTTTTTTGGAACTTGTCCAGTCCTGGATGTGTTGCTCGCTGCCATCCATTTTGCCTCTTCAGCTTTGCTGACCTTTCTACTGAGCCAGCCTCAAAGTTTTGCAAGGCATTTAATTATGACTTGAAGAGTTGGTCGCATTACCCTGTATCATGTCTGTGAAAAGAACTTGAGTCATTTAACCTCTCACATGAAGGACTTGGGAGTGAGAAAAAAAACAGGTGATGTTTAAGAGTGGATACTGGATTTAATTGTGCTGTATTTCTGTTTCCATCCAGAGGTGAACAAGAAGGAGGTGGTGGAGGCAGTCACCATTATAGAGACTCCTCCCATGGTCATTGTGGGCATCGTGGGATACGTGCAGACCCCTCGCGGTCTCCGTAGCTTCAAGACCATCTTCGCTGAGCACATCAGCGATGAGTGCAAGCGCCGCTTCTACAAGAACTGGTGAGAGAGCAGGGCCTTGGCTGGTCTCATGCCATGGGTCCTGTTTTTACTGCTGGGTTACAGAGGATCCTAGGACAGCTTTTTGAGGAGGCTTTTCAGCAGTTAGTGTTTAGCTTTGACGGGCTGGCCTGATCGGGGGATAGGCTGTAGGAGTAGCTCCGTGAGGGTGCCAGCATAACTTTAGGTAGTGCCCTTCTTGGTGTGGGTGTGGTGGCTTTGGGTTTGCCTGAGAGCTCCTTGACAGGCTACACGTGATGATACTTCGACGGGCGGACATAAGGAAATCGCCTCTGGCGCTTGTTGTTGAGTGTCGAGTCCTGACTGTAGCCCTGTTTTCTCAGGAAAGGGGAAGACAAGTGTCACTTCTGATTGCCGTTCCAGGCACTGTTGTTGTGATTGAAAGTGTGCATTTGCCCGAGCGCGGCTCCAGCGTGTCTGGAGCTTCCAGCCTGTTTATGAACTTGGCAGGCTGAAAAGACGTCAGAGTGGAGCAATAAAGATCTCAAGGGTGTTTCAGTAACGACCTTGCTGTCGGGCACACAAGGGGGGGAAATTACGGTGTTTTGAAGCAGATCACAGTCATCTCACGATTGCTTTAAAGATCTGGTTTTTTTCTCTTATTGTTTGACATCTCTCTACAGTCTTTTGTTTTCTGTAGTGTGAATGTTAATGTGCTTTGGGATTCATGGCAGCTCCGCTCAGCTTTGGCAATTTTGCCACTGTCTGATGAGCTCCAGGCTCCGCTTGCCAGTGGAAAAGAGTCATTAGAAGCTGGCAATGAGCCAAAGCCAACTGAGGTGGCAGCTCCTTCCGCTCATCCCCACTTCCCTGGGGATTGATGAAGGGCTTAGCCAAACCTTGTCTCTGCTCTGCTCCTGAAGGCACAAGTCCAAGAAGAAGGCCTTCACCAAATACTGCAAGAAGTGGCAAGATGAGGAGGGCAAAAAGCAGTTGGAGAAAGATTTCAATAGCATGAAGAAGTACTGCCAGGTTATTAGAGTCATGGCTCACACTCAGGTAAGTGCCTGTGGGACTCAGGTATGCTGGAAACAGCTGAGAGAGCAAGGTTGAAACTTGATCCATCTCTGTAGGGCGATTTCTGCCCTCCCCTGCAGCTCGATGCTGACTATTCAGCACATTACAAATTCATTCTCTGCAGAGCTGGGCTCACAGGCTGTTTGAGGAGCCTTGGCAACCACTGGCAGTCTTTTGAAGGAGTGTCCAAAAGAGACTGAGCTGTAGTAGGAACTTCTTGGGCTCAGTCCTTTGCTGATGCCACGTAGACCTGGACTCTCTTAATTCCAGCTACAAGCAAAACCAGGCTGAACACTGAACTCGGGGATTTGTGTGCTCAGCATCATTTCAGGCTGCGTTCTGTGGGGATTGCAAGCACTCAGACTTCTGGTGGCTCCTCTTGCTCAGCTGGAGGAAGTGTTCCACTGAGTGATGTAGTGATGTCTCTCTCCCCAGCTGTCAGTGCTCTGACAAACTTCCTTGGGAGATGCATTAAATCTTTTGAGTTGGCTCTAAGTGCAGTAAGATGGCTAATTAGAATTAATTTCCTATAGCAGACACTACAGGTAGTGCTGCAACTTCTATTGATTCTCTCACTGGTTCCCTCTGTACAAAATACAGTAGAAGTAACTGTAAATGCGATCCAGCCCAAAGTGCCCTAAGTGTTGCAGGCTTTATCAGACAATCAGAATTGTTTGGGTTGGAAGGGACCTTAAAGATCATCCAGTTCCAAACCCCCCTGCTATATGCAGGGACACCCTCCACTAGACCAGGTTGCTCAGGCCCTTCTCCAACCTGACTGAAGAGTTGTAGGGCTGGGACATCCAGAGCATTTCTGGGCAGCCTGTGTCAGTGACTCACGACCCTCATAATAAAAATAATATTCCTTAGGTCCAATTTAACTCCACTCTGTTTCAGTTTAAAACTACTGCCCCTTGTCTCTCGTCCTTCCTCAATGGAATTTGGGATTCATGGCAATATGTGGGGTGGCATATAACTTCAGGTGCAGTGACTTGCAAGGCACTATACAACCTTCCTCCTTATCATAGGGCCTTCTTTAAGTTTTAGATCTTGGAAAACGATATTAGAAAAATAGATTAGGCCAGGGCTAAAAGGATACTGGGCTTGTTAGTACAGGATCCATTTCAGAAGAGCTGGAGCTGAATGTCATTCTTTCTGTGTTCCAGATGCGTTTGCTTCCCCTGAGACAGAAGAAGTCTCACCTGATGGAGATCCAGGTGAACGGTGGCACTGTTGCTGAGAAGGTGGATTGGGCCCGGGAGAAGCTGGAACAGCAGGTGCCTGTGTCAACGGTCTTTGGCCAGGATGAGATGATAGATGTCATTGGAGTCACCAAGGGCAAGGGTTATAAAGGTAAACACATGGAAGTCCTTCCCTTTGTGATAGGATACAGTTTCTAATGAAATCCTGGCCTTGAGTTTTCACAAGTGCGTGTGCCAAGAGCTGAGGAGGTAAATCCTTATTGCTGTCACAGTTCAATGATGAGACCATGGAATGAGCGCTGGGCACAGCGCCTGACATCCGTGAGGAGTCATTCCATGCTGCCTTCCTTCTGAGAACACAGCCCAGGGACACCAGGGAGGGAGCTTCACTGGGAAATGCTGATTCCTGGGATGCTGGGTCTGCGCTTGCCTTTTGCTTACTGGGGACTGCGGCTTGAAAGGTGGCTTAAGCTGCGACTGAAGAGTTTGGTGACATCTCAGCCTGACAACGCTTGCCACGGCTGCTTTGGTCTCTTGCAGGTGTCACCAGCCGTTGGCACACCAAGAAGCTGCCGCGCAAGACTCACCGGGGCCTGCGCAAGGTGGCCTGCATCGGTGCCTGGCACCCCGCCCGCGTGGCCTTCTCCGTCGCCCGCGCGGGCCAGAAGGGCTACCACCACCGCACCGAGATCAACAAGAAGGTTGGTGTCTCTCAGCTGCTGGGGAGGAGCGAGAGCTGGCCGGTGCCACTTGCTCTGTGACAGTGATCAGAGTGGGGAGTTTTGCTTGGAGTGTTTTGCTCTGTTACAGTGTTCTTTTGGGGATAGTGGCTGTGGTCTGTTCTGTTGAATAACTAAAATTCTTGCGTGGCCACGTGTTTTTCAAGTGCAGCAGACTGTTTGCTCTGAGTCTGCGTAGAATTCCTTGCATTTTATCTGATGACAGGCTCTTTCTCCTACTTTTTGCTAAGTAGAATTTCTTTATGTTTTTAGATTTACAAGATTGGCCAAGGTTACCAAATCAAGGATGGAAAGCTGATCAAAAACAATGCATCAACTGATTATGACTTGTCTGACAAGAGCATTAACCCTCTGGTGAGTTGCTGTAGCTCTCTGCCAAGAGTCTGCTTGTGAGCTGCAATCCTAAGAGGCAAACGGGTCTGGTATAAGTCACAAAATGATTGAATGAAGAGCTCTCGAAATAAGTGGGCTGCTGTTGGAGGTGGTGGTGTTTAGTCAGTCCCAGTATTGACTTATGTAACTTGCAAATTGCCTTTGTTACGTGGCAGTAGGACAGAGATGTTACAAACCTTGAACGGTACTTGTAAATTTATAAGGAATAACTTAGCAAGAAGAGCTTCTGCTGTTCTTAATAAACGCCTTACAGCAAGAAGTCAATAGCTGCATCAAGAAACTTGACCAGTGAAAGGCAATACTGGAAACAGGATTTCGGTGGATGTGGGAATGGCCAAGGCCCAGAAATGGTGTGGATCTGCAGGCAGATGTGATCACTGGTCCTGCTTTGTACAGAGCACTGACTGTTCTCTCCTTGCTCAGGGAGGCTTTGTCCACTACGGTGAGGTGACCAATGACTTCATCATGGTGAAGGGCTGCGTTGTGGGGACCAAGAAGAGGGTCCTAACCCTGCGCAAGGTGAGTGGTGCAACCTGCTGTCACGTGGGCTGGAACAGTTGAAGGGAGCTGTGCTGCCTCTGGTGCAGATTCTGAGGAATCGCGTGTGCTGGAAAGAAAAGCCTCCCACAAAAACCCACCCTATAATAATGGCCTTGGGAGTGGCATGAGGTCATTTCTGCAGGTAGCTCAGTCCAGGGTTGTCTGTAGCGATGGACATGGTTTAGGCTCGAGAATTCCTGTGACCATAAGGACACTGGCGGAGTGGGGCTCGTGCTGCTGGGAGCTGACCAGTCCTCAGCCTTGGAGGCCAAAGATGCAGGGTGGATGGCTCATTGTCAAGCGTTCTTGCACACGGTAGCAGCTGAAGTCTGAGGTCAGAGTGGCCGAGGAGGCGTTAGCCCTGGAGGTGACAAGAAGTAGCCAGTGCACTGGAGGCTGAAAGGGCAGTGCTGCTGCTGCATACTCACCTGACATCTCTCTTTTTAGTCCCTGCTTGTGCAGACCAAGCGCCGGGCCCTGGAGAAGATTGACTTGAAGTTCATTGACACAACCTCCAAATTTGGTCATGGCCGCTTCCAGACAGCTGAGGAGAAGAAGGCTTTCATGGTAAGGGCAGTTCCTGGGACCTTTGTTGTGTACCACTGCGTTGGCTTTGAGCTCACGGTAGCTGATACCTTGGCCTTTGGGCTGTCATGTGGCCAAAGTTTCTGCAGAACAGAAACTTCAGTCGAGAGGCCTCCTCCTGCCGACTTGGTTATAACTGCGGGGGCCTGGGGTCTCCCTTCCCCTGTGGCAGCTCTTGGTGTCTGAGGGGTGTTGCCATGTTTGGGCACAAGTTGTTAAGTGATGAAGCATGGGACAAGCACTGCTCCATATCCTCTAAGAGCAGCTTGGGAGGAGGGTCCTCACGGTGGTGGCATTCCCAGCTTGTCNGAATCGAGAGGCCTCCTCCTGCTGACTTGGTTATAACTGTGGGGGCCTGGGGTCTGCCTTCCTCTAAGAGCAGCTCGGGAGGAGGGTCCTCGCGGTGGTGGCATTCCCAGCTTGTCACTTGCTGGAGAAAGCCAGCCGGGGAGTGCTGTGAGGCCCTGGCAAGGAGCTTGGGGCCAAGCAGGAGCTTCCCCACCAGGTGGCACCAGCGTTGCTGCTCAGGCACATCCAGAGTCGCCGGGGCCAGCCCAGTGCGGCTGCGCCGGGTTCGGCTTTCCCCATAACCTCTGGCTGTGGGGATGGGGCATAGGGTTTCCAGTGGGTTGCAACGTGGAGGGCTTTTTTTGCCTTGATTTCTTTATGGCTTTTGTGATTGGGATGTGATGTCTTTTGTGCAGACTGCTGTTTACATAGCTTGGTTTTTGTGGGTTTTTTTCAGGGACCACTCAAGAAGGATCGCATTGCAAAAGAGGAGACGGCCTAATGGGTGGAATGGTCCTGTGGCCTGTGTGCTCTCAGACCAAAAAATAAATGTTTTAAAGAAATTAACTTTGCCTCTTGGTGTATACATTGCTGTGTCAAGCCTGGTACTCTGACTGCAGGTTCTACGTGTGCATCGAATCAAAGAAGCGAGTGAAGCTCTAGTTCATGAGCATCCACCTTATGGCAGCGTTCCTCTAAAAAGAGCGAAGCTGCCGTTGCTGGTTTTGCAGAGCAAAGATTGTGGGTCAGAGCAAGGCTTCTGTGGTTGTGTGAAACAGCAAAGCAGCAGGGGGCCCTGAATGTGTTTGCAGTTGCTGGGATATTAGTCCACATGTCAGTCCTCACTTGGGTGGACAGATAGCTTTGAGTCAACTGGATTTAGAAATAGACCAGACAGTTCAAACCAATAAATTTTAGGTAGCTGACAGCAGCTGCTGGTTGTTGCCATGGAAACCTTCCAGTTCCCCTATGGCAGGGGCTGTAACCTGCGCACTTTGCAAATGCAGTTTGTGCTGTCCCTGAGAGCGACAGAAGGCAGCAGGTATTCTGAAAAATCCCAGCCTCACAAGAACTGGCTATTTCTGAATGCACGTAGTTTCCCTGCTGAAAGGTGGCAGGAAGCAGGCCTGCCTGCGTGGGGAGGACAATCTGCATCCCACCCTCTGAGGAGGGAGAGCTGTGAGGGCCGCTGGTGTTGTGTTACTGCCCGACTCAAAATACCCTGCTGGCTCCCGGGGCCATGGCCTGGTGTGTCCTTCACTGACCATAATTGGAGACATGGCAGCGATTGAGGCAGTAACTCCAGGCTTGCACACCAAAATGCAGCACTGCCCTGAGACAGACCTGGGCTGGCCCTATGTGCTCTTAGCTGAAGTGGGGAAAGGTGGGATGTAGAGGTTTTTTTCCTGTGGTGGTCCAGGAGAGCCTTCTAAGAGTTAAAAGGTGGCAAGGAGGAGGAAAAACATTTACCTCGTTTCCCTAGAAACCAGACTGGATGACTGGAAGAGCTGCCTGGCTCCCTGTCAGCCTCATTTAACACATGAACCTGCTGGCTAATTTCAGCCAAGTGAAATAAGAGAGGTCTCACCTGCTAATTTTTTTCCCCCTCCTCACAAGTCTCAAATTGGCAGGTAGAGGTAGGTGGAGAAGCACCTTAAATTAGTATTCCTCTGACGCAGAAAAGTGGAATTCCCAACCTTTGTCCGTCCTGAGCCTGCAGTTTTGTGAGCAGCTTTGAGGAGTGAGGTTTTTTCCCCCACCTGTTAGCCTTCGGTGGGCTTTTCACTTTTTAAAGCTGGTTAGGAAGGGCGTGGCTCTGAGCCAACCCTGCCTACTGCTGCTTCCAGCTCCCCAGTCAGATGCATCCAAGGGATTTGGGATTATCAGGATAAATGGCTGTATTGGGGGGTGAGCATCCATGACAAGTTATGGACTGCCTTGACGAAAATCTCTAAAAGCCCCCGATTTTACCATACCTTGTGGGAGCTCTGGAACGCTGCTGATTCTATTTTGAAGTGACAGTGGTAGCAGAGGGAATTTTTAGTCAAATTGGCACCTAAGTAGGTGGAAGCAGTCCTGAAGGAATGTCATTGTTGAAGATGCTCGGCGTGTGTCTGGCAGGAGGAGTTACTTTGTCTTGGAACCCAGTGCCAGACTTGGGCTTGTTTATTTTTGGAGCGATTGTTGCTGACTGATAAAACAGCGGATGGTGGGGGAAAAAAACCCCACAAAAGCGGTTTCCTGGAATCCTGGGGCCATCCAACGTCAGGAGGTGGCGCTCCTTCCTCTGTAGACACCTATCGCCGAGGGCTCGCTGGTGGGACTGGCCCGGAGAAAAGCCCCGCTTAGCCGGGACACCCGGGCTGCGTGCGTCCTCTGGGCTCCTCTGAGGGCTGCCTGGAACCCCACGGTACCACCCGGCTGCTTTGCTGGGGAGCTCCTGGTTTGGGAGGTCCCTGCCAAGCCCTGTGGGTGGGGAGTGAAGCCATGGGATACCAAGCTGGCTTTGGCAAAGCCTCCCACTCCTAAAACCTGGGTCCACCCTGCAACCCTCATCTCCCAGCCTTCCTGCTCCTGCAAAGCACGTGTCCTCTGTTTTGGGGACAATCCCCAGTGCAACGGGCAGCAATTGTTGCAGGTCACACGTTGGTCCAGCAGCTCCTGAGAGCCAAGAAATATTTTAAGGGTGACTTATGTTTGGTTTTTTTTAAATGACTTTGAGCTTTTTCTTTTTGGCACTGTCATCTCCGATCCTGCAGCTCCATGAATGCTGTGGTGGTGCTGCTTGAGTGCATCTTCCCTGCTCCAAAATGTCCAACAACATCCCAGTCCCTGTCAGAAAAGATCCCACACCCCGGTGATGCTCAGACCAACCCGAGAGCCGCAGGAGGACAGGGACAGCCCTGACCCTGCTGAAATAACATCAGATGCCGTGGGAACGTGCCCTGTCCCAGCTGGTGGTGGGAGGGCTGCGGCTGGGAAGCGGGACTGGGTTTCACCCCCAGCACCCGGTGCTCCCCAGCTGCCGGCGGTGCAGGGGCTGGGACCCGGCGCTCCCGGGTGGGGGCCGCTTTTCCAGCGGCATCTGGCCCCAGCGCTGCCGCCTCTTTTCCTCGCCGAAGATGAAACGAGATGCAGCTGTGATGCTGGAGCGGCGACCTTAGAAGTGTGTAAGGANGGGGGGGGGGGAAACTGGGTTCAAGTTGGAGGTCTTGGCTCCCGCAGTCAGCTTCACAAGTGGCCCAGCTGACACCCTGCCTTCCCACCCCGGCCCCTGCCTTTGATCCCAGTGACAAGCAGGGAGCTTCAAGTATGCTCGATGGGGGAGAAGGGCTGACGAAGGTGCCCCGGGGGAGCCGCGGCCGGGTTCACGCACCGCAGCAGCTTTTCTGCCAGAGCAGCTCCGCCGGGCTGTTCCGAGGGCGGCGTGCGTTTGATTTGCAGCCCTCCCAGCCTGACGACTTCTTTTGTACCTGACAACTTGCTGGCTTCTCACCAACCCTTAGAAGTGCCTGTGGGACCTGGGGGCATGGATGTGGTGGGGAGTGGTTCCCCACAGAGGCACTCCCGGCGTGGGGCAAGGGGGTGGCAGGCAGCCCTGCTCCAGGACTGCAGCTCCCGGTACCAGGGCAAAGCCAAAGCTGAAGTTCCCCCATTCCCGTGGCCACCGGGGCCTTCTTGCCATGGAGATGTCAGTAGTCCTGGTGCAGCACTGCTCCCTGGCTGGGCATAGGACTTATGGGAGCCCACGTGAGTTTTGGGAAGTCTTTTCATTCCTTCCCCCGGCATGGTGCTGGAGAATCACGTGTTGCTGTGGCGACCGATGGGCGCACTGGGGAAGACTAAATTTATCTTCTACGGTCTCCCAACTTCCCCAAAACAGCGTGGGGCTGTCCTTCTTGGTAGGGACAACCCCTGTGCCAGAGCCCCCTGGATGCCCAGGTGCCACCCAGCTCCCCACAAGCCCCCCAAAAACTCCGATGTCAGGCAGCACTCTTGGTAGCATGCGTGGCATTAAATTCAAACCCAAGTATTGAATCAGGGAAAGACATACACCTGGATCTGGCTTGGAGACCTAAGGGGCACAGGGACACCCCTCTGAGAGCGTCCACCAGGCTCAGGCACCACTTCACACCCAACTGCCCCATCGCAGGGCTTTTTAAATGTGTCTTTTTTAACTTCTTTATTGACACCGGTGGCGGTGGAGACTGAATTAAGCCAACAGGGGCCGTTCCCGCTGGGCACAGCCATGCAGGCAGGCAGTGAGAGAAGCTACCCCCACATGTATCATTCCACAGGGATAATTCCCCCCTCAGCTTTGCGGCTGGAGCTGTCTGCTGTGCGCTCTGCTCCTATCTGCCACCGTGTTCGAGGGGTGGATGGAAACCAAAGCTCGTTATTCCCCTTGGGAATCAGCCAGCAGCCGGGGCTCTGGCAGGCCAGGTCGGCCAGGAGCTGTTGATGGCGGAGGTATTTATAATCTTTGTTTGGTTCCAGCAAGGCTGGACGCCCACTCCCGCTTCCCTCCATACAATAAGATCAAACAGCTCCGGGACATTTCCTTGCTCCTTGCAGATGAAATTCTTGCATCTGCCGACCTGCTCCGCCCTGCCTGGGGCTGCAGCCTCTTCCTTCGCTCGAAGACCTGGAGGGTTGCTGCTGCCGTTTCTTCTGCCCCTAAACTGGGGATTTGCTCATTTTTCCCACCTCACTCCCCTCCATTTTCAGAGCTTATGGGTGAGGGGTACAGGACTAGGACTGTAGCACCTTCCCCACCTCAGCTTCGTTCCCTCTCCCACTTCTGAAGGACCTCAGCTGTGTTTGATGGGTCACACGCGGGCTTTGCCCGTGAATGTCACAGCAGCAGGCACAAGAAAGCAGGAGTGTGCTTGCCCATGGCCAGGGCAAGGTGCCTGGTAGGAGTTTCTATCTGTCCCACACCTCCATCCTCTTCTCTGGTGCCTGGCCCTGGTGACAAGCAGGGATAAGGAGTGGGTGAGGTCCTAGGAAGGCAGTACACCTGTGCTGGGCAGGTTGTCTGCGTCATGGATGATGCGGAGACAGGATGTACATCCTTGCTGTTGGAACCTCTTGCTGCTGGCCTCATCCCAGCCCAAGGCCCTCACCATGCAGCCGTGCTGGGGATCTCATCAGACCCTTCCACCAAAGGCCGCTTTACTCCGGGGATCCCTCCCAGGGGCTCAGCAATGTGAGACCACCACCAGTGCTGCTGCCAGAGATGCAGGAGGGACAGCACGCAGCACCCCGGGGAGGTGACACTGAACACCGGCAAAGGCCGACTGTCCCCCGGGCTCTGCTTGAGGCAGAGTGGAATCATCCCCTGGCACCCAGCCACTGGCAAGTAGTAGGCAAATACCAGCCCCGATTCACCTGCCTCCTCGCCAAGAGAGGTTTTGCTGCCAGGCAGGAGCAGGCCCCAGGGATGCTGGCCAGTTGATGGAAGATGTGGCTGGCCATATCCCAAGCCATGCTGTGCTGTCCTGTCCATCTCCCAAGGAGGTTTCCGTTCCCCTCTCCAAGCGGGAGTCTTCCCAGGTGTCCCCGGTACTGAGGGGCTGCTGGTGTGGCAGGGGAGCCTGGCTGTGGGCAGGAGACACAGCTGCTTTGCATGCTCCCCCTCAGAGCACAGCTCGTGCTCAATCTTTCAGCAGGTCCCTGTGATCTAGGGGTAAATTATGGGTGTCAGGTTTGGGGCAGCCAAGAGGGGATTTTGGAGGGGGGAGGTGGCAGGGAGCAGCACACGTGAGTGGCTGGGGAAGGACAGAGCAGGGGGGTCCATAGCTGGATTTCGGTGCCTTCACGGCATCTCCTCCTGGAGCGTGCTGGGGTTTCAGGCTGTGCTCAGAGGGCCAAAATGCACGTCACCCCCACTTCGAGCCTTTGGCATCCCTTCTTCTTCAACCCGAGCCTTCATCCCGAAAGGAAACCCTCCGTACCGTCCCCCCATGCCTTCCTGCTCCTCCTCCTTGCCCCCAGGGTGCTGAGCTGGGTCTCTGCGGTGCGGAGCGTGGGACGCGTGCCAGAGGAAACAGTGGAGACGGCGGCGGGGCAGGGACCCAGGTGTGAACCCACACAGGTAGCAGGGCTGTGACTCAGCCATCCGAGAGAAAGCGCCGCGGTTCCCCAGCTGTGGGCACGGCCGGGGCCGGGAGGGCTCCGGCGGGGAACCCAGACACGCCACTGGCCTCCCTGCTCACCAGCGCTGTGCTCCGGCAGCCGTGCTTGGCTGCCCCGGGGCTGCTGCGGTGCAGGAGCGCTGAGCTTTCAAATTGAGCTCTTCCCATGGGAAAAAGCACCTCTTTCCCCGGAGACCCAAGAGACACAAGTACCCCAAAGATTTTCTACCTCTGGGTCCAGCCTAGTGTCAGAATTTGGCGGGGTCCAACCATGGAGACCCTTTCTCCTTGCAGGCAACCTTCCTTCCTCCTTTTCTTTCTCTGCAAAGAGTTAAATCTCTCTCCAATTCAGCACCTTTTCCCCTCCCTCCTGCCCCCGGGATAATGTTTAACCGAGCTCATTGCTAATTAAATATCGATGACCTCAGGCAGGTTTTGTTATCGTCTGGAAACACCTGATGCATGTGTCACCAGAAAGAGTTTTTCTTGTCTCAAGTACACCGGCAATCCTTGAACTCATGTTGGCTTTTCCCTTCCCACCCCGCCAGCCGCCCCTGCCCATGGGCACCGAGGCTTTGCTGGCAACCGAGCGACTCCGGCTGGTGTGGGCTTGTTGTAGCCACTCCTAATTGCAGGGGACAGACACGGTGGGAAGGAAAGTTTTAATCCTCCTTTCCTTTCCCAAAGCATGGCCATTGCCGCCCACCATCCACAGCCGAACAAGCTCAGCTTGAACTCGGTGGACTTTGCTCTTCTGGGCAGAGTCTGTTCTTTCCCACCTCCTGTGAGCATGGGGATGACCCAGCTCAGAGTTTGGCTCTCCACAGCATCTCCTGGGATTTCCCAGGGGAGCAGTGAAGTCCCACAAGGAAAACTCCCGATTCCTTCTTCCCCTGTCCCCGAGGGCAGACTTGGACCAACACTGCCAGAATGAGCAGGCAGGAGCCAGAACCCTTAAAGGCTGCAATGGAGAATGGGATAGAAAAAAAGGGGAGCAAAAGAGAAAGACTGAGAAAAGGGAGGCTGTGAAGGGGTTAGAGATGTTCTGGGAAGGGGTCGTGAGTACGTTTTAGGCAAGATGGACTTTTACAAGGCAGAGCCATATCCTAGCTGGGTTTGGGACAGCTGTCCCCCTGAGCTGGATGTGTGGAAGTAGAGGGGACTCCTCAGGAACTGCATGGCAGCTGGGGTTTCCTGCCAGGTCCACCAGCCCTGCGAACAGCCTCTGAACCTTTCTGCTCAAGGAGGTCTCTCAGCCCTGCAAAAATTCTCGGGGGTGGTTTTCTTTGTGGTGAGGAGCAGAGGCTTTGCTGACATGATTTTCACACTCCGCGGTATAAATAGCCAACCTGAAAAACAAAGGAAAACTCCCCATGAAGACCATGTAAGGCAGAGCTACAGTTGCACCATTTATTTATTCGCTCGCCGTAGCTATTTCCTGCCTCTGTTGGTCAGAGACCTCCTGTGTTGGCCAAAAATCAGATTTCCTCCCTTGCCAGGAATTTATGGATCAGCAGCACTGATGGTAACGAGGGAATTACAACCCCCTTGGCCCCGGCAGGACAAACTCCTGTCTACAGCTGGCCTCGGTCCCACCAGTTGCTCCAAGGCCCAGCACATCTGCTGGGCATTTACAGGGTAAGGCAGTGGTGGTCTCTCCTTGGAACAGCCAAGATCAGGGCTGAGGCTGGAAGGTTCAGTGAGGCTGGAGGAATCAGTGAGGCTGGAGGCAGTATCTTGCTCCCTCCATCAGCTCTGCAAGGCTGGTATTCGCTGGATGTTGCAGCAGGCAGGGCTTCTTCGATCTCTAGGACCTCTCTTAGGCTGCACCCCCTCCAAGCCACCAGAGCCCCGGTGGGAAGCAGATGCCGTGTTAGAGTGGGGCACGGTGGAAAGGTTTCTGGGCCATAAAGCCAGGGGGGTGTCACTGGGGCACACCCAGAGTCGGTTTTTGCTGTCCCCCAGTCTGCAGGTCCCTGCCGTGCGAGGCAAAGGCAGCACTCGGTCAGGGACGAGCGCAGCACCTGGGAGGGGGAGGGCGGCGCAGACACGGACCCGGCTTGTTCAACAAGCTGGAGCGTGGCTGCAGATGCATCTTCTCCAGGCTCCAGCTGCGCTCCTGCTCTGCAGGAGTCTGCTCCTTCCCAGTGCTTGTTGCTGCCTCCAGACCTGCCAGCAGATCAGTCTGTGCATGTGCTTCCTCGCTCGCTCCAGGCTCCGTCAGCCAGGCTCGCTCGAGCCCCTTCTTCCCTTGCCCCAGCTGTGCCGGCCAGCTTTGCACGGAGCGAAGCGAGTGGCAGCTCCTCAGCAGGAAGTGGTGGCCAGCAGCTGGGGATGGGACCTCCTTCAGAAGATGCAGACAAACATTTTGGGCCATGGGTGAGGGTTCCCTGAATTTCAGATCTCCACGCGGGATGCTAAGCAATCCCAGCTCTCCTTCGGGCACGCCTGGGGTGGAGGGGTGGATGCACTGGTCCAGGACTGCTGCTGCGTGGGAGCAGGTCTGCAGGCTCCCTTGGTGCTGCCTGTAACCCAGAGCTGCCTCCAGCTCTGTTCATGGATGGAGACACATTGCAATTACACTTGCCTGCTCCTCGAAAATGCTCTCTCCCCTGGGAAATGGAGCTGGGCTGGCAAGGGAGAGCATGGCATGGTACCTTGTTGCTCTGCTGACCGCGGATGGGGACAGGAGCTGAGAACAGTGGGGACAGTGAGTGTCAGAGCTGCTTTGCCTGGCCACCATGGCCAAGGTGTGGGGATGGAAGGACCTGCTGGCATGGAGCAGTTCCCCTTTCTGCTGGCATGGAGCTCACTCCCCTGCCTGAAATCGCCCCTGTGCATGAGTAGCCCCAGGGGCAGGGACGATGGGGGTGCCAAAGGTTGGTGTGAGCTGTTTGGAGGCCTGACTCTAGGGAGGGTCCCGTCCAGAGGACTGTCTCCTTGGTCATTGTTATCAGGATAATTCTCCAGCCGCTCGAATCCTGTTTTTGTGCTGGTGTTGCCTGGCTCTACGGGAGTGAGGGGGGAGAAACACAGGAAACGGTAGCGACGGAAGCAGAATCATCTCCTGGAGGGAGCGAAGAGCTGCTGACGCCACTGAGGGGAACAAAGAGATTCAGAAGGAGTTACACATGGGCTTGTGCTGGAGACAGCCCAGACAAGTAGCCTCAGTCCCGGCTTATGGCACACCTCACACCCCTCCAGCATGCTGCACCTCCATCTCCCCCAGCCCAACCCCCTGCGCTGAGTTCTGGGGTGCAAAGAGGCCTCGGGGGGTCCCCAGGTGAGGAGAGGAGGCAGCTGTGAACTAACGCTGCCTGATGTTCTTGGCGTGGAGAAGCCCTGGAGAGGGTGGCCTGGGGGATGTCCTCAGCTCTAGCCCCAGCTGTTGCAAAAGCTGTGGCTGGTACGGTGGAGCGAGGGTGGCCATGGGAACAGCACAGCACTCGGTGGCAGCGTGGGCGCCGGCCTCGCCACTGCCTCAAAGCTCTCCCCTCCAGCACCCCCGAATGCCAGGGGGGCTGTCCCCGCGCCTCGCACGCACAAGGGGCCCTCTGTCCCCCAGGCACAAAAGGAAACTCTGAGCAAAAAGGTCAGAGGGCCTGGCATCCAATCTCACCCAGGGCCAGGAGGAGCACGCAAGCCCCTGCTTGGCAGAGTCACAAGCTGCCCCTGCCCTCATCCCCATCCATGGCACCTTTCAGCTCCTAAGGAAGCCCCCACGTGCTTCCTCTCTCGAAGGCGCAGGTCAGGAGTGCTGCATCCCAAGTGCCATGGGATCTTCCGTGTGGCTGTGGGGCAGGAAATCCACTCTCCCAGAACGGAGCAAAGCCCTTGGGTCTCCTAGCTGCTGGCCTTGTGGGGTGCAAATGCCCCAGCCAGGCTGGGCTGGGGAGCTCTCTAAGTCCTGGCCTTGCATGTGGCAGTGGAGTGTGACGACAGTGGACACAGCCTTCTCCTCAATGCACTCGTGCCAAGGTAATTCCCCCCCATCCAGCTCCCATATCCCTAATTCCAGGAAGAGGATGCGTACCAAAGCTGCAAGCAATGAAGACACATTTTCTGTTACAAAGGGCAGCATTCACATCTCAGATCCTTCTGTGGCTCAGGAGTAAGAGCCCATCCCAGCCCCATCAGAGGAAGCCCCCCCCTTCCTTCCAGAACCCTATCCCCATGGCATGTGCACTGCCTGCTCCAGAGCCAGGGAGGAGGATTTCCCCCGTCAGTGATGCCACGAGGCTGAGTGATGCTGTGGGACACTGGGGACCATGGAACCGTTTGGGGCAGCACTGCTGGCGGGAAGCTTACAGCCCCCCTACGCTGCTGCCTGCAGAAAGGGCAGCACGGCCAGGATGCTGCTGTTGCCAGGAGTGCCTCTAATCCCCAGGGTCTGCCTTCGTGAGCAGTGTTTGTGGCTGGAACATAAGCTTCAAAATGTCATCAGTCCCTTATCTGCAACATATCTGGGTCCTTTTGGTACCTACTCAGCCTCCAAAAATAGCCTAGCAGAGAAAAAGAATACATTCCTAAAATAGCACCACCGCTTGGGCTCGCCCGTGCTGGAGCTGACACCTGGTTAAGTGCCCACTGCAGCTTTGCAGGGAGATTTCAGATCTATTCTCCTGTGCTTTCCCAGCCTAAAATAGCAGCCACACCTCACTGCACCGGGAGGCTGGCAGGTGCTTTCCAACTTTCGCCCAAAGCGGTGCCAGCTGCTGCCCGGCCGCCCTGTGCCACCGCAGGGCACCACCACGGGCTGTCCCTGTGCCCACGCTGCTCACACGTCCCGCGGCGGGGCAGGGAGGTGTGTGAGTGAAGCCCTGGAGCACGGCAAGGGCCAGGTGAGTCACCCCTAGGGATGCAGCCAGCGATGTGGGAGGAGAGGGCTGGCTGCCTGCCTCTCCTGAAAAGGAGAGCTGCTGAGGAGGAGGAAGCTGGGAGGAAGGAAGGCCTTGTTTGTCTGTTCCCAGAGCGGTGCAGGAACTGCTATATGAGGAATTACCTGACCTCAAATCTCCAGATGCTTTTCACTAACTTCCTCCTTCGAGCCTCCCCCAGCTCCTGCAATCTTGCCCTGTGCTCTGCTGCTGCTGCTGCCTCCTCCCCTGAGCTACCCCAGCACTGGCAGCTGGCTTCCTCCAGGCTGCGAGGACTCTTCCGCCTCCTTATGCTCCAAATTTATCCACACCTGCTCTTCCTCCTGGATGGACCACATTCGCTCTGCATATGTGAATCCAGAAGCCCAGCTCTGCCAGGCAGGCAGGCCTTGGCCACCTGGGAAGGCAGGGAAAGCCACGGCGAGTGGGTGGCTCGTGAGCTTCCAGTTACAGGGAGGATGCTGCAGGTGTGGGGCGTCCCGTGGGATGCTCCGTGGGACCCAGGTGGGAAACTGGGCGCTCAGGATATAGGAAATCGATGCTCTGCATCTACCACCGACACATGCTGGCCTTTCACACACATTCCAATCCTACACACCTCGTGTCGCTCCCCGTGCAGCCCCTGCCTCACGCGGTGTGGCACAGCCGGGCCGCTCGGCATCCGCGAAGGATGAGGGGATAAGACCATGACGCAAAAGCTTCGTGCTCTTCGGAGACTACTGCTTCCTCTCTTGCCCGGCCCTTTGGAAGGCCTGGGCGAAGATGTTTATGCAGAATACAAAAGGTTTAAGGATGTGTGTTGGATTCTGAGGGATGGAGCCCAGCATGAGATAAATGCCGATCTGGAAGCAGGATCCAGCACGGCTGCTCTTCATTTTGAACAGTGTTTCCTGGGGCAAGGGGTGGAGGAGGGGTGAGGCTGCCGGGTTCAGGAGGGCTGGGAACCATGAAGCTAAGGCGCTCCCAGGGAGCAGGATGTAGTCAGGGGCTGGGGTGTCTCGGAGAGCAGGGATGGAGGCACATTTTACTGCAGAACAAACCTGTCACGTGTGTCCAGGAGCAGGGCTGGGAAAGGACACATGGAAGGGCGTGCAGAGGAAGGGGAGATCAGCAAAGGCATGTGCTGGATGGAGGTTAGAGCAGGGATCTGTTTGGATCAGGGAAGACTTCTCTTTCAGGGATCATGCTGGGAATTGAGTAGGTGCTCAGAGTACCTCCCAGGACAGAGGTACCCAAAAGCAAACTTGAGGGATAGAGGGCAGTGGAAATTGCTGAGGTACGTGAGGGAGAGCTGGGAAGGCAGGGAATGGCAAAACCTTTGTTTTCCTCCAGGGAGGATCCATTCAACTGCAGGCTCTCCAGTTCTTTGCAACCTCATAGCACCCCACCAACCCATGGATAAATTAGGGTCTGAGACCTTCCAGGCTGGGGCAGGAAGGGGGGATATGAATCAAAACAACAAAAACAGCACTCTTGAGGAGGCTAATTTCAAGGTTGGGACGGATCTTCTGAAATAACAGGTTATTTCTAGACTTAGGAAATGAACCAAGTAGCCCACAGGCCCAGAAGGAACCATGCAGAGGTCTCACGGTCTCGTACCTCTGCATTCAACAACTCGTTGTGCAAGCTGAGGTCACTGGTCATTGCAGAGGACAGGAACTCAGGGAGAGGAAGAGGGGACAGGATGCTTGGCCAAAACACCTTAAGAAATGATGTTAAGGATATCCCCTCTCCTCCAGAGCCAAGATGTGACCGTACCTCCCCAGGGCTCCGTGGAGAGCAGTGGTGAGAGGGTCACTTGCAGCACGAGAGGTTGCCCCAAACCTCTCCCCAGCTCCATCACTTTTCCTGGCCTTCATCTGACTACAGCGCTGGTTTCCCCCTGCCCCCCTTTTTTTTTCATTTCAACGCAAGAAGCAGCAAATGAAACCTTCCAAGCCCAAGCAAACAGGATAAACATGGGTTGAGGCTGAGCAGGGAGTGATGTAATGGCAGGGGCATGAGATTGCTGATCTGGGAGACAATGTGATGGGTTTTAGGGGTTTGGAAGAGCAAACAGGCTTGTGCTGCAGCAGCAGGAGAAGCAGGAGCCAGCCTGAACATCGTGATGAACTCTTCAAGCACAATGGCCTGTCCAATTCCACCGCCCATCTGAGCAAGAGTTTGCCATTGCTCAAGGAAACTGTGAACCCCAGCAGTGCTTTCCCAGGGAGGTGGGGGAAGCCCTGCCAGCACAGGGATCAGAAGTCCTGAGAGGCCATGCCCGTGCTTCTTGGCCTGCCTCTGTCTAGCAGAAAAGTTATGGCTGAAGGACTCAGGTCACCTCAAGCAGGGAAGGTGGTACAGCCCCTTAGGGTCCCTTCAGTCACCCGATGGACAAATGGGACTGTTTGAACCTTAAAGTCCTCAGCAGAGCCCTGTGGAATGCTGATCCAAAGAGAGGGGGCCATGGTCATGAGCAAGAATATGGCAGAACTTGAGGAGAGATGTACATACAGCTTTCCTGGTTCCTGGGAAAGGAAGCCACCATCTGTCATCAGAAAGAGGAATACTGATGGAAGAGCAATTTCATTAGATAATCTCTCTAATTAAGGCAGGTGACAGGATGCAAATTTCCCTCCTGGAGAGACCTTTGCGGAGACCTCAAGCAAGGATGCTTCTGACCTTGTCCTTCCAGTCAAGGCCAAGTGCCAGAGCGAGAAGAGAAGCCGCGGGTCCCCAGGACCCTCCTTGCTGCTCCCCAGTGCCCAAACCCCTCTGGGGCTGGGTGGGATCGCTCTGCAGGCCTGGCTGGGGATGCTGGGAACCGGCAGCCGGGCCAAACCAAAGTATTCCATATCTAGGAGAGAGAGATCCCACAGCACCAGGCTGTGTGCAAACCTGCTTTCCTTTGCCAGTCATCATCTGCTGAAGGCCCTTACTCAGGCTGTGCTCAATCCTGGCAGCTGCGTCATTCTTCCCCTCTACCCAACCCCCTTTTTCCCCTCAAGAAATTTCTATGAGATTTTTTTTTTTTAATTGGCTTTGTCCGTTTGATCCCCAGTTCCTATCCAGGCCAAACAAGGAATGCATCTTACTGGAGACAGGATAGAGGACTCTTGGAGTTAATAGTTTTCTCCATTGTCTTTCAAATGTCTGCTGAGATGTCCGTAGCTGGGGGACCCATTGTGCTGCCTTCCTGCTTGTTTTTCCAACAGTCTCCAGTGAATAAAAGCAATGCAGAGCTTGTAATACACTTTCCATGACCTCTAATCTTGTGTACGATCTATCTCAATTGCCAGGTCGAATACAGTATTCATTAGCAGTTGTTCCACCTCCATCTCATCTACTTCTCCAAAACCCAGCCCCGAGCTATCCCTGGCTGGCTGCAGCTTCCCTCGCCTGCACCACCACCTCCACTGCCCTCATCCATGCCTTCTTGTCCCTCCTTCCTTCTTTCTGCTCGCCAAAGTCACGTGTCCTCCCCCCTTGCCCTGAGCATTTGGTCTCTGGAGGTGCTGGCACAGGGGTGGCTGTGGCAGGGAGGTGACAGATCCTGGTGAAGGAATGCCTGCGCCTTCAGGAATGTACTTCCTGGGGACCATCCTGGTGAAGGAATGCCTGCACCTTCAGGAACGTACTTCCTGGGGACCATCCTGCCTCCCCATCCCACCACGAGTGGGTCGGGGTGATGCCACTCAGCAGTTCCCAGCGCTGGCAGCACAACAGGGAGCCAAAGCAATGCCTGGACGGGGCCTGAGGGCAGACAAAGGCTCTGCCTTCGCCTTCCCACCCTGGCTATGAGCTCACTCTGCCGCGTGGGCTTGATGAGATTCCCAGACGCACAGGCACACAATGCAGCAGGGAAACCCTGTTCTCCTGCCGTTATTTTGCACGGCTTCTCTGGGAACGTTTGCCCTTCCTAGCACTTTCCTGTGCTGCCGGAAGCCCTCAGGTGTCCCTCAGCTAGGACAGCCACCTGGGCTTTAAGGCTGAGTCACCCTCTCTTCCCGTGTTCTCCTCAGCCTTCCCTTTGGCAAGGACTGGCAACAAACAGCAGGAATGAATCAGAGGCCAGGGTGGCTGAGGGACCAGAACTCATCCCTGGGCATCCCAGCATGCGTGTCCCAGCTGCAGCACCACAGGGGACTGGGTCACCACCGAGTGACAAGGACTGGTGATCCCAGAGGACAGAGAAATCTCCAAGTCATCTCACTGGAAGCTGTGCTTAAGAAGTCCTTTCCTAAAAGGACTGAATTCAAATTGTGGTCTTTTCCAGCACCAAAGGGACATTCCCAGAGCTTCCTCTGGACAGAGCAAGGATCCCTCTCTTGCTCCAAAGGTTTGTGCCCAGGCCAAGGATAAAACATCAGCTTCATGCTTTGGTCTTCTTTCTTCATCACCTGGGCTTTTCTCTCTGTTTTTTTCCCTCTCATTTGCTTCTTCACACCAATGGGTGGACCCTGGCCTGGATGTCTGTGCCTGCCTCGAGCTGCCAGGGTATCCCTCTCGAGCTGCCACACTCAATGACCGATGTCCCCGCTGTTGTCAAGGGGGTGTAGGCAGGAAGGTGTGGAGCTGGGGCACCACCACAGCCCAAATCTCCAGCCAGACTTCGTCAGTCACATCTGCTGAGGAGGCAAGTCCCGTCTTGCTCTGGGATTCCCAAGCACTGTGTGCAGCTGAGCCTCTGTTCAGAAAACTGAGCCTCGCTGGGTCTGACTGCTTGCAAGTCTCCCATCTTCCTCCCACTTCCCAGGGGTCCCACAACACCCCTGTACCTCACTGTGCCACATTGCTAGAATTGGTCACTGGAGACATCGCAGCCACAAAAACATGGGCTGGGGAAAAGGCTTGTCAAGCAAGATTTTCTGGGCTGTGTCATGCAGGGGACAAGGGGATTGGACCAAGCAGTGAGAGCAATTGTCTTTGGTTTAGAAAAGTCAGCTGGAAATCAGCCTCTCCTTCTGGAGATTGCTCACATAGTTACCGAAGGGACTCTTGGTTTGGTAGTGCTGCTCCTCTGTGCCTCTCTTGCCAGAGCTCTGCCCAGCTCAAACCCATCACATCTGTGGGGGCAGGAGGTAGACTCAGGGCCTCTGAGAATTCAGATCATGGCCTGGCCATGCAAAGCCTGCACAGCCCAGGCTGGGGACGGCATGGGCAGGCATTCAGATGCTTCCTGCTCCCGCCCAGGAAGGTAGTGCCTGTGCTGTGAAATGCTACCCAAATATTCTGCCACCTTTATCAGCCTCGGCTTTATTGCCCATAATCTTGCTCCCCTTTTCCGAATTGCTCCTCAGGTTACAGCTGCTGATGCAAATCAGCGGGATGTGGTGCAAGCGGACTCGAGGACACAGGTCAGATGGTGGGGAAGGAGAGGGGCCATGGCCGGACTGCTCCTGTGGAACCCACCAGAGACGGTGGCAGCCGCGGGTCCAGGGGCGCCCAGGGGGACGGGTCCAGGGGTGGCTGTGGCTGCCCCTTCTGCTGCAGCTCAGCATCCAGGTAAGCTGCCCAAGACTCGCATTATCTCTGATGAAAGGCAAACAAAAAGGGGAAAGTGAGAAGGAATTCCTCATCTGAGAGGGCTCTTATCACCTTTCCGCTTCCCTCCCTCTGGAGAGATAGGGCGGCAGCTCAATGCTCCGTTGTTCCTCGGGGGGCCTCTCCTCCCCTACTCCCATCCGCGTGGGGATGTGATGGGGGCTCCCAGCCCCGCAGCTCACCAGACACCCTTAGGCACAGGCTCCCTGCCGTGTCTGAACCTCTGCGCTCACCCGAGTGTCCAGCACAGCACCTCTGGGCTTCCCAACCCTCCTCTCGCACACCAACGACCCCCCAGGGAACTGGGAACCTTTTGCTTTGCTTTGGGAGTACCGTGGTTTGGTGCTGCGCCCAGCACACACTCAGCTGGGTGGCCAGGACAGACAACGCCGGCCGGCCCCAGCCACATGACGGTGACACAGCTCATGGTCAGCAGCCTTGGTCAGCAGCAGGTAACTGCGGCCGAGGAATAAAGCTCAGGCTCTTATCAGCCCTGCAGCGAGTGGCAGGGTGCTTGCACAGTGACCTAAAGCAATTAACCCTCCTTAACCCTCCGACAGAAGCGGAGCGGGTCAGGCTCGCTGGCTGAGGGCGGGAGGAGGCAGCGGCGGGCGGTTCGGTGCTCCTATAGCAGTGAGGTCCTCGGGGCAGGCAGAAGAGCTGAAATAGTCCCTGACACCGCATGAGGGAGAGGCAGGCGTGAAGGAGACCCCTACTCCATTCTGGTGGAGGCAGGAAAAAACGCTGGTCAACATCATGATGAAATCTCAAGGCCCCTTCCACCCATCCCTGTAAGAAGAGCACTTGGGAAAGATTTTATGCGGCACGCCAGCTGCCAGAAATGGCAAAGCTATTGATCATCAGGTTACAGAGCGGTGGCATAAAATCATGTGAATCCAAAGAGTGAACAGATGGCCAGCCTGAGCGGGGATGAAATTATTTTGTAGCAGATCTGACAAGCAGCTCAATTCAGTGTTAGTGCAAGAACCGGATTTGATTTGGCAGAGAAGACAGGGTTGCTTGCAAGGCTTGGTAGTGCCACTTTTATTCAGTTCTCAGATTTTTCTTCATCCTGAGTTTGTTTCTCTTGAGTTGGGGATACACTCTCAACTCTCTCAGCTGTGGTTCGATGCAGTTGCCCAAATATTGGTTTCCAGTTTCATTTTAGATGCAGTAGTGTATCCTGCCTGGCCTCCAGCTGCTGCTCCAGACGGTCTTGGGCTCCAGTAACTTCCATGGCGGATCTGCCAGCCCCCTTCATGTGTCTCAGATACCCTAAGACATCTCAAATGACTCTAAACCGCTTCATTTTGGCAACAGGATCCCAGGATTATGAATACACTGAAGAAAATATTTAATTTTGCTTAATTTTTGTCCTTTTCTGACAGCGCCTTGGGGATTTTAGGTAGGCAAACCTCCAATGAAGTGGTCATAAATCAATCAAAATAAAAGAGTCTGTTCAGCACAGGGTTGGGGGAGAAAATCTTTGTAGAGCCAAAGTCAAAGAAAGTGCAAATATTTCCACTCTGTTTTCCCCTGTTGGATGTTGCAAAGGACCCTTTCCTCAGTAGCCGGGGTCTCTCGAAGAAACGCGTCTCTGGAGGACTCGGGAGTTTGGAAATGCCCATGGCTGATAGGCTGGTTTGGAATCAAATTGATCAGAAATCATAAGCGGGGTCTGAAGGAGATACCAGCCCAAACCCCAGCAGCTACAGCCACCAGGGCTCCTCGCAGGGCCGGGCCCGGGGAAGGCAGAGGGACCCTCCCAGCCGAGAGCAGCCCTCTCTCAGAGCCGTCCCGCTTTGGTGCCGCTGCAGGAGAACGCCTGGGAAAGTCCCCCCATTTTTTCGTTGAACGGGAGACGGTGCCAACCTGCAGAAGCCTGGCAGAGCACAAGGGCAGGTTCAAGCAGGTTCAGCCAGGGGCAGTCGGGCTCTGGAGGCTTTACCAGCTCCATGCAAGCAGAGAACTCTGCACTGCCAGGGTCTCCCGCTGGCAGCATGCTTTGGTGGACCCCCTTCTGCAGGCAGAGTTTGGAGGAGTAGCTCTGCTTTCCCTCCTCATTCTTTATTCCCCTGGCTTGCAGAGGAAGTATATGGAGAGTGATGGGAGGATACAGTCTGTGAAGAAGGATCCCAAAGCAGAGGAGCCTCCTGGAGATTTGCAGGAGTATCCAGGGGCACACTGCAAGGTTCCACAGGGTCTGGGGCAAAACCCAGGTCTGTGATCTTTCCTAAATGAGGATGTCTCATAACTTAACGAGCCAGGCTCTCTCAAGAGGTACCCAGGGGCAAACTGCTCTCACTTTTCTTTCTCCCTGCCTGCCGCCCTGCCCACCCTCCAGCTCATCCTGGGCATGTTGAATGAATTAAAATTAAATGCATCTCTAATTTATCTCCATTCTATTCTCCCTGGAGAATGCTTGTCCCAGGGTGATCCCTCCGATAATGAGAACTGCTTTCGAAAATTAAAAAATACTTGTTACAGAAACCCCAAAACCAAATGCCTTGAGATTAACGAGGGGGCTAAAAAAACCCGGTGAATGCAAATTTGCAGAGATTAGCAGCTGTTCAAATGCAAGATGATCACCCAATGGCATATGCTTCCAGAGCATTGACTAAAACCCTACAGAACTATGAATAGATTAGGAAAAAATGCTGGCAATTGCTTTGACTTTGTGAGTGGTTTCATGGATATCCTCGCAGGAATTGGTGAGGCAGACACCCATCCTGGACTGGTGAACCCTGCGTTTCAGAAACCAGGGTGGGACTCACGACCCAGACATCTGAACGTGAAATTGGAGGAATATTTGTTACTGAAATTCCAGTGTGTTTTCCAGAGAGCCAGGATGAGGGGAAAGGAAATGACTGCCAGAACGGCTCCAGCCCCGCTTTCTTTGTGAAGCTTCAGAAAGAAGCACAAATGACCCAATGTTAACAGGCCAGGGAGAGAAGGTCTTGCTCAACAGGCGTAAAAATCCTTGGCGCTCTGAGCGTAGCACTTCATCGGGATGATAAAGGTGACAAAGGCGGTGGGATCCTGTGCAGAGGACATTCCTTCACCGTGTGGCACAGCAGGAGGTCAGACACAGTAAATCACGGCACTCGTCTGGGGACCCAGACGTGTAAGAGGAGATTAGGTGATGCCGGCTGTAGGTGTGGTGCTAAAGTCATTAAAGCCCTGCGAGCGCTGCGCCCGAGATGGGAAGAAGAGAAAAGCACAGCCAGCTATGGGAAAAGCAGATTGCCAAGGAAAGCCCTGAGCTTCATGGTGTCAGATATTTCCCAGCAAGGGTCCAGGTGCTGCCCACACAAACGCAGGCTTAACCCTGTGGAAATCGGCCAGTTCCTCGCTGCGCACAGACACAAAACCTCCCCCAAGCAGGAGGCAACCCAGACCTTCTCCGATGTCCTCGCCCCTTCTATCCCCTCATCCCCCTCTGCCCTCTTGCCCCCGCTTCCCTTCCCCATGCTCAGTTGTTCCAGCACAGCCTCCACGCTCGCTGCAGTCTGCGTGCCTGGCTCGGGTGACCTTTCCCGGGACAATGGCTGCTATTGACTCGGTCAGCGATGACACAGAGCCACAGACGCAACGCTCCCATCGTGGAAAAGAGGGTCCTGCCCGGCACAGCTGGGAGCGGGGGAGGCTGGCCTGGGAAAAAGGCTGTAGCCACCAGCCCGCCTTTCATGGCGCTCGGTGGCCTGTGCGTCACACGGGTGGCTCCGTGCTTGGACACGCTTCTCAGCCCCTTTAGTCCCACTGCAAGGTGCCAGAGCCTCAGCGCTAGAGATTAAAGTCCATAACAGGACTTTGGGAGCTTGCAGTGGTGGTAAAAACCTTCCCACGTGCCCACGCACCGAAACAGCTTCGCTAGGAAAAAAAAATCTCACATAGTTTTGGAGAGATGGATACTTGGATTCACCGAGTCCTTTGTGGCTGGGGTACCACAACAGTGTAGCTGTATTTTAGCAGGCACTTCTCATGCAGAGTCTTTTGGATGTGGAACTAGAAGGCAGGGACCATTTTATCAACTGAACCCCAGTACTGACCCTCTCTGCAGGGCTTGGGATGTCTGCTTCCCCACATCTTAGCCATGGGCCAACAATTCCTCCCTGTCTCACCAGGGAAAATAAATGAGTCAGTGCACACACAGCAAGTGCAAGATGGAAATTGCTATCTGAATACTATGATGATGATGAATATTACCATTGTTGCTAAAAGTGCTAATGCCAGGCAGGACCAAAGGATCTGCTCTGTATAACTCTGGTCCCTCCCCCAGGCCCCTTCCAGCTTCCCCGCATTTTTACAGAAACATCAGTCCAAGTTTGACGTTTCTACCCAGCACCACCTCTCGGCAAAAATCACAGGTCTTTATGATTCAGAGCCCATTGCTGCATCCCTGCCTGGAGCTAAAACAGGACCAGAGAACACCTCGCTCCTGACGAGCCCAGTCCCTCAGCAGAAGGAGGTCAGCATCGCTCCAGATCTAGGATGCAGTGAAGGTGCAAATGAGAGGGAGGCCTGCTCCCTCAGTGTCCTAGCACGAACATCAAAGGCAGAGGGACTTTGCTAGCCCCACCACAAGCTAAACTGCAACCTCTCAATCCAGAAGAAGAGGCAGGAAAACAAATACATAGTATTAATATTTTGAAGTCTTTAGACTGGTTATTTCCATCAGTGCTAAAGGGAAAAAAAAAAAAGGCTCTGGAAATGTGTAGAGTCAGGCAGGAACCTCAGTGCAAACCTTGAATGAGGAAAGACACCATATTGGAAAAATGGACTGATCAGCCCAGCATAGGCAGGTTTTCAATGTGCTCACCACCCCTGGCTAAGCCAGCAGCTGGAGTGCCCCTGCACCTGGCAGAAAAGCTCAAGAAGGAAGGGACTGTCCTCTCTCCAAATCCAGTGTTTTATCCCAAGCCAGTCAGCCAGGTTGCCCTTCAGACCACCAGTGAACCAGCCTGTCTGGGGCCAGCAAACACCTTGCTGGCAATGTCTGAAAGATCTCCTGTTATCTGCTGCTGCCCTGGGGGGCTCCTGTCTGTTGGATGAAGGAATCCCAATTACACAAGCCTGCCTCTCCCTCCCTCTCTTCCTACCACCCTCCGCGAGAGTGGCCAATGTCCCTGTGTGCATACGTGCAGTGGGGTTTAAAGGTTTAAAGGTCCTTATCAACTGGTCCTCAGCCTGCAGGCCACTCCAGCCTGAGTTCCCACACATGTCCTTGGGAATGTACCTCCCTCCGAGCAGAGAACAGATACTCAGGATTTGTTTTGCCCGCTGGGCAGTTTCCCTGAAGAGGTGGGAGAAAAGGGGGGTTAATTCAGGGTTTCATTAACCTAACAGCTGATTGCAACAGAAACTTGTCCTATATAGGATCTGTGTCAGGAAACAGGCTGAGGAGGAGGGGGAGAAGATAGTGGGTTATAGCAACCCTGCTGCTTCTTCCAGACTTGCTTCCTTTAGCCGAGTCCCAGAAGAACAAGGCAGCTTGTGTGGGTTTGACTCCCAGCTCCAGCCCCATCGACCTCCACGGGGGCAAGGAAACACAGATGATCCCACGGGCCATGTGTCCCATACAGAGACACAGGTGAATTCATAGAGAACCTTCAGGCCACTTGCATGGCATCCATTCCCACGTAAGAAATTATGAGGCAAAAATCTCCCTGCACACAATTCTGTGGCCTTCTGGAGATGTGGGGAGCATCTTTTGCTCAGAGACAGAGCCACGGGTACATATATCCCACATAACCGTAGGGATACTCCCCAGTGTGAAGAGAGAGGGGTTGGGAGCGAGAGGTTTTAGGATTGGTTTCCACTGGTCTTGGCTTCTGCTGCCAGCAAAAGGGCTGGTGCCTCCAGCCTGGCCATGCCTTCTCCAGCTTCCTATCTCAGCATGAGCGAGCAGGTGGCAGGGTGGCAAGTTGGAGCTGATCAGGCTGAAAACAATCCCTGCAAAATGGATGAACCAGGGGGGAAAAAAAAGTTTAAAAAAAGAGAATGCACAGCTGGAAGGAGAGGGGAGAAGGCAGGAGAGCTGCTTTCTCCAGAAGCTTTTTTCCAAGTGACTCGCGCCAATTTTGAAACCACACCCTCAGTCACAGACAGAGATGTAAATACGTCTGTTCCCAAGTGGAGCTGCATCGTGGGGACACCCCTCCTCCCCAAAAGCACCCGCTTGGCTGCCCTGCGCGGCTGTGGCTGTGGCCAGCCATGCTGGGGGAGGAGGGCACGAAGGGGGTTTTGTTCAGGAACTTCTGCAAAGCCCTGGGAGCAACTTTGGGAACGTGTGAGAGCTGCAGAGGTGGAAGGAGGAATAGGAGAAGGAAGGAAGGAAGG
>VZTA01020579.1:0-66899 GCA_013398855.1 Mohoua ochrocephala
AAATTCTAATCTAGAAGTTAATGCACAGCCAAGGAGACTGCAGCTAAAGGTGCTTCTTACCTGAGCGTGGGCTCCAAATGCCAAGTATTGCACATGAATTCCCTCCAGTCGACTGTAGTGTAGGTAATGCTGTCCTCTGCCTCTTTGTCAGTGGAGCTGTCCTCAAGGACACCAACAGAGCTCTTCTGCCCTGGACGAGCAGCCAAAATGCGAGGAGGAAAAATTGCTGCAAAGGGGAGAGAGGAAAAACACCAGTCAGTCACGAGCAGCTCACCTTGGATTCTTTTTGTGCGTAATTTAAATAAAACAAAAGCACAAGTCTCAACAAGAAGAGAACCACCTCATGTTTCAGTTTTATAGATTTTCTGCAAAAGACCACACGTTGCTTAAGAATGAACGTGCCAAATTTGAATGCTGCAACTGAACATACTGAGGCAGAAAAGTAAATCATTCTGAAATCAGAAAAATGCATGCCTTGAAAGGACTCCACTGATGAAAGGCCTGCACTAACAATAATAAAGCTTCCTAAAACAGTTTTCACCTGCCTATACCATCTTACGAAGAGTAAGTTAAACACCAGGTGTCAAAATAGGAGCAACATTATGACTTAGAGTATATTTACGGTCAAATAATCTGACAACTGCAGATCGTCAGACAAGTGTTACTTCATGAACCACAACTCACCTTTTTCTTTTTCCTTGAGATAAGCAGACACCAAGTCATGCAGAAACATGATCAGTTCAGCATCCATAGTCACACAGATGTGGTCTGTAAATTCAGTTACTACACTGCATTCCACCTTTGGTTTAACACTCGTATCTACAGTCAGATAAAAATAGTATCAATACACTTACGAGTACATACAGTGTATGTAAAAAGTACAGAGAACTTGAATGCAAATCATTTGAAAATAATATTTCTTTCATTGAACCAGCAACTCTTGAGAGGAAGGACCACAGTTAACATTTGTGTTTAGCACTTTTTAAACAGTTTTCCCATCAGAGTCACTTCTGGTATTTTAGAAAGGATACTGAAAATAAAGAAATACTACCAGGTAGCAAACCTTGACCATCTTCAATGTGGAAAATCAACTTAGAGCAGTATCACCAGCTTGTGCTATGCTATCAATGTAGGATTTTAGACAGTAAGAGAAGCTGATGGCATATTTTGCTTGTTTGGCTATTAAAATAACAAGGAGAACCCAACAGGTTGAATTATCTATCAGTTTTTTCCAAGAGCAGGTATGGAATAAAACCCCAGCTCAGCCAAGATAAATATCTAAATTAATGACTTTTACCTTGAGAAGTTTTATTACCCACCAGTTACAACTGCAGTCTGAAGATACCACGTTGAAAACGGAAGCATAAAATTTAGGCTCCTATCTCATATTCCCTTTTTCAGAATGGCCCTCCTCTTTAACATTTTAATAAATACAAGAAAACCAACCCCTGAAAACAGCCCACGTAGCTGAAATGCTCATACTAATTTCTCTTTCATGTTTTCTACAGTGACCAGTCTCTACACTAGATCTTCACTCTACACTTTATTAAAAAATGTTATCTTTTCTTGCAGATCTGCAGCAATTCTCAGATTAAATCCTTTTATCAGCACAGTACCTTTGCCTTTAACTCCTAATTTGTGAGAAATAGTTTTTGACCAAGAAAAACCAAATTATGTTTTACTGCACCTTGTAATGACGGCTCTTGGGGCTCTTGAACATGAATAGATTTAAAATCCAGCTGCATCCTTGGCAATGCAAAGATGGTTTCAGTTTCATGGTTGTAACTGGAGCCACCCCTGAAGCCACTTAACAGGCTTGAGCTTTTCACTGTTGTGCTGCTCTCTGGGTTGTTGGCATCAACATTCCGAAGCAGGTTCAACTCTACAGGAACAATGGGAGATGTTAAACTGTGGCAAGGCAAAAAAAGTTAAGAGGAGTCACCTGTAAAACTGCTGCTGCATGATTATTGAGAAGATTTTATCTTTTATTCTGCTCCCAAAAGCGCAGCTAGAAAAGGTCTATCAAATTTGTCGATTGAGATTTAACAGCTTTTCAACAGCTCCACGTGCAAGCAGATCAATCCCCAAACTGAATGAACCTGACCCTGACCTTCATTCCTCGTGGCTGTCACGTAATTGAACCACTCCTTCACACTGGCAACTCCGTGGGGGGGATTTTCGTGGCGGCGCCGGGTTATCTTTGTGATCGTGGCCATGGGGCTCTCCAGGGCTCCGCAGGGTTTGGTGACCATGGTGTTGTGGCCCAAATGAAAGTCCAGGGTTTGCACAATGTACGTGGAGTGTTCACTGGTACCTGCATCGAAGGTGTGGGCAGCGTGGGGTGGGAGAGGAAAAACAAAGGAAAAGCAGCTCAGTGAGGGTCGTGGGATTCTCTCTCACTCTCCTCTCCTCATACAGATATTTAACATGAATAATTAGTGTGCCAGTGGAATAACACCTGGTATAAAGCTTACTAACAACAGAGAAATTAAATCCTCAGTAGCTACAGACAATAAAACTCCTCAATATTAAGACAAATATAAGCAATAAGATCATCAAAAGTCATCCTACAGCTAGAAAGGACTACACACACACACATGCACGATGAAGAAGCCAGGCAATCCACTTGGTAGGTTAATTATCAGGGGCACATCCAGTATATTTGAAAAAGTACTTTGCATTATTCCACACATAAAGCAAACTGTGGTAAAGATGTGGAGGGAATGGATTACTTTTAGATAAGTGGTATATTTTTGGGAAATAATCTTGATTCAGACAAAGAAAATAAATTTTTCTTTGATTTCTTCCTATGTAATAATACATTCTTAAAAACTCATTTAAAGAAATTCACAGAAATAGTTTAAATTACCATCTTCCAAAACTTTCTGAGCTTCTGTCCAAAATGCAATATTGGGTTCTTCAAGGTGAAATAAGGCCCATGATTTTGAGCGGAAATTAGGTCCATGAAAACAAGCCAGGGTCATATGGTTCCCGTGCAGGCTCATGGATCCTCCGAACTGCATCCCATCTTCTGGCAGTGGCATCTGGAACAGGGATATGTGGCACCCAGATACCACCTTCAGAACTCCTGGCCAGTGGCGATGATGGGCTGCATCCAACACTGCGGAGCAGACGGGAACAACAAACTTCAGGCAAGATACAGGAAAAGGTTGCTGCCATATTTATATTTTTAGTAAAGCGTGGAATTGTGAGTGATATTTTCTTATCTATTTCATTGACACCATCTCTCGGGTAATTTTTGCAATTAAAACATCCTAATTGGGAATTATATTATTTTTTGGTAGCACTTACGTTGCTCGTGTGAGCTTCTCTCTAAGTTGTTTGCCATTGTCTTGGGAGGCAGATAAGGAACAGGCCCCCAGGTGGACAGAGCTCGCTTGCTCGTATCAAACTGCTGAGTGAAGAACTCCTGGAGTTTCATTCCTATTTTTATCAGGTCTGGCGTAGTCGACCGTGAAATCATCACTTGGAAGATATCCCATTTCAAGTCCCCATGGACAAATATCTCACTAGATATTAAAAAGAGCAAGAAAATTAGCAGTTAATATATTTCCTACTGACAATTTAAAAAACCCCCAAAACCAAGCAATGAACCTTTTGCATTCTAGCAGACACTCACATTTCTGCTTAGCAGTACTGGACAGAAGACATTTGACGTTATCAAACATCATACATTTTAAACACAGGAAATAGGATTACCTTTTGTCAGTCATGCTGGAATCCAGATTATTATACAGATTAATTTTCCATTCGTCCTGCAGTTTAAGATCAGCATTACTGAAGATGCCCATTAGGATACTGGATCCCATATAGTCAACACGTGCTTCAGTGGAACCCATAGTAATTTCAATTTTATGATTGGGCTGTTGGTTCGGGTGTTCAGAAATATGAGCTGAAACAGAACCAAAGCAATATAGGAAATACAGAAATTAAAGAGATGAAGATCAGTTTTTCCAGTGATATCACCTTTACTGACTGGAGCATATGCTAATAGCAGGAGGCTTTGCAACTTACCCACCATCTCCAGGGTGTTAACATCTATGGTACCTCCAACAACTCCCCCTCTGGAGTCCAGCTGGGATCTTCCCAAGCCCACAGACATGCTGATTTCCCGGTCTCTGCTACTTCCCACAGACAGACGGCCCTGACTTTTCAAACCGCTGGTGGTCCACCTGGAACAGAGGTGAAAATAGACAACAACTTTCCAGGCTGTCGAAAGAGAAACTGAATATTATCTACTGGAAAGCAGTAAATAATGTGGTTTAGGCGTGTGTGACTTCAGGATTAAGCAACTACAGTATCCATGAGGGGATTCTCAGTTCAAAACTGAAAAAGGTAGGATTTTAAAGCTAAAAGACAACAGGCTGTTAACAGTCTGTGGGGAAAAAAATTGGTTTTTTGCCCCTAAAACACCGCCACCTGTTAAAACATGACTGATCTTGTTTTATACTTACGTGGTATTGCCCATAACGTTGCTCATATTCATCTGAACATTTAATTGTTTTAGGTTCATAGCAAACACAACCAGTGTTTCCCATGGCGTTCCTTGCTGGCTTCCAGCTTTATTTGATTTATTAAATGGAGTCGATGTTTTTGAGAGAGTATCTAAACAAACAAACAAAAAAAAAAACCCACGAAAATTTAAATTATTCCACATGCTAGGAAAAACTGGCAGAATATATCCATTGTGAATATTACAAAAGGACTGACAAGCACAATATTTAAAGAGCACAAAAGCATGAGAGAAGATAAGTGAGAGCTACAGGATTTGCAATATGCATTGCTTTAGCTGTCATAGAAATTGACTCACTGTACACACACAGATAGTGCAATTTTATGGAAAATATGCTAGCAACTTTCATTCATCCATTTCACACATTTTCCCTTCTCTAAGCCATTGACTCTCCAGTGCCAGGCACTGTGGAAAAGAATATTTTCAAAGCAGTAATGACATACTTCTTTCATACAACTCATGGAAAGACTTCTAAAAAAAAATATATATACAGTCATTATCTACTCACCTCTCTGAGGCACTGAGGAGTCAGACACGCTCCTGGATCTTGTGACAGCTGGAGACTTGAGGCTGTGAGATGCTGTCCCAGGTGACATACTGCTGCTGGCACTGTGCTCACTGAAAACATTGGGTGACTGTGCCATGTGAGTAAAGGAAGCAGACTGGCAGGGCTGCTCCCACGTCCTGCAGTATGCTTTCCTTGAGGATTCAGGAGAAAGATGCTGGCTCACCCCTTCGATTGAATCTGGTGTTCCAGGGCCCGATGCTACTGGAGAAAAAGCAGCACAGGAAACAGAGAAAAACTATTTCATTTGTGTCTAGCCATATCCTCCCATATACCAAGAAGTAGTGGGAGAGTGCCCAAATGTATTTCATTTAACATAACTAAAAATTGTCTACTGTTCTCATTAACATATCGTAGAACTATAGAATGGCTTGGGAAGGGACCTTAAATATTATGTGGTTCCAACCCTGCCGTGGGCAAGGATGCCATTTATTAGATTGGGTTGCTCAGGGCCCCATCCAACCTGGCCTTGGAAGAAGCTGTTTAAATTATTCAATGACCTACTTTAACAATTTGTCACTTCTTCCTTCTAGGATTTTCTATTAAACTTCTTTGAGTGACTGCATATGGAGCAAATCAGAATACATTTACATCTAGTCACACATGTAATAAGATACAGGTAATAAATGCTTATAAAATTCCTACTGTAACCCTTTGTATAACAAGCTTTTTTGTGATAAGCAGCAGTCTCCTACCTGGAAGGTTTATTGTCTGATCACCCAGGAAAAGCCTTCTAGCAATGCTTCTCCTGTACCAAGCCCTGGGAAAGGCCAGGATCTCACTGAGGCGGCGCATGTCGTATTTGAAAGAAGCGGATCCTATGTCACAGACAGCTGAAAAAGAAAAAGCACATCCACACGGTTGTAAATTCCCAGTAATAACAGGTTTTGGTAACCAAGTCAAATTCTCCTTCACCTAGTAGTATTGTCTCTGCTGTCCTAAAAAAATAGTTTTCCTGAGGTGTTCCCGTTTCTCCAAGTCCAAATATTAGATACAAATGCATTTCATAACGGCAAGATGGAACCCGAGAATACAGATTATGTTGAGTCCTGCCTGTGTTGGATGTGCCTCACACTCCTCATGGGAGGATTTTAATGGCAGATTCATCACAACCATTCTGCTGTTTGCCCAGTAAGTCATGATCCCATGTGCAGGGGCAAAAAATAAGTACATAGATCTTTAAAAAAACCCCAAAAAGCTGCCAAGAGTGAAGTCCACTGCTGGAACAGCAGTTCTCTAATTAGCTGGGATTAAAATGAAAGAAGCATTTACCGGATATGTTGATCAGTGTGGTATCTATCTTGCTGGTAGCTTTGCTCGCAGACTGACTCTCAAAAAAGGAGGAGCCCCCTGAACGCCTGATCCGTGACAGGCTGACTTTCACAAACTCCAGGTTGATGCTCAAGGAATCCTTCCGGCCAGTGACCGAAGTTGGCTCCTCGTCCACGTTCCCTAGAAGCAGGAAGGAAACATTTTCATCTTCTGTGATCCTTTAGAATCTACAGTTCAGAAAACTGTGCCACACTTGAGTAATGTTCATAGAAGCAAACAAAAACTTGTTCCGTACCCAAGGCTCCCGATCCAGGGGTTAGCACAGTAACAGCTGATTTCTGTTTTCCAGCTCCGTAGGGATGGAAGACGTAAAGGGAGAAGTCGGACATGCAGGCAGTAAAGCTCAGGCCTGAAGAGCTGCTGCTGGAAGTTGTCAGATCTGACTGACTGCTGCTGTGCCTCGTCCTGCCGAGAGGACTGCCGAGGCCAGGCGATGAACCTGGAGTCATTGTTTTGGGCAAAAATCAGATTTTGAAAGCATTTTCAAACATGAAACAATACTTAATGTTAACAGCAGTATTTAACAGACCGAATATACTTCAAATTGGGCCCTCTAGCAGCAATAAAGTTTAACATTCTGTGTCTAGAATCAACATTGACACACGTATTACCTGGTGCTCCAGATTTACTAGCTGAATTCTTTGAGCCACTCTGTGAAGTACTGCCACCAATGGACACACTTTCTGATGGGTATGTGGTGCCTAAAGTTTCCAGTTCTCCCCGGTTGGAAGAGAAAACAAGGTCCAGGGAAGGCAACTTCAGCATACATTCGACTCTGGATACCGGCAAGCAGCTGAACTTGATTTGAGAGGGCTGACAGGCAGAAAGAAAACAAAGCATTCAGAAGAGACACTTGAAGAGAGTTTTTATTTTTTAAAAAGCACTTAGAAGCACAGATGGTTTAGAAGATGGTGACTAAAGTAAGTTACTACCCTGAATGCTGAGTTAAAAGCTCACCTGGACTCGTACATAAACCACCACATCCACAGGGAAGGAGGAATATGCTGACGTTGAGGATGACACTAAGGATGTTGTGGACTCTTCTAAGGGATCTTGTATATCAAACTGTCCCATGTCTTCATCCTGGGAACTAACAGCTTTTAACAAGTACAAGAACTCATTAGAAAGTGGAATTTGAAGGGAAAAGCAGCTCAATACCAAAAAAAGCACCGAGTGCCAGAATACAACTGTGCAACTGACCTGTGTAATTCCTTTCAATGGGTGTGATGGGAATGGTTTCAAGGGCTTTCTCCAGGAAGTCCAGGAGGCAGGGGCTGATCACCATCTCCTCTGGCAGCGACTGGAGCGCAACCCACGCGTAGAGTTTAGCAGTTTTCACCCCACCACTTCCTTTCCCTTTGGCTGCAACATCGAAAATATACATTTGTCTCAGGTAATACCACTGAGCAGCAACTGATGAACATAAGAAGACACTTCATAACTTATCAAGCTGTGCCCTCTAATTTTCTCCATCATCTGAAGAGACATAGATCAGGTCTGCTAGAGAAAATTAAGTCATTAAGTTTTTACTTATAAACTGCAAAAACAACCATTAGTTTGTAATGTTTAATTGCGGTAATTCCATTGCTCATGCTCTTGACCAAGCACTCTGTTGTCATTGTCACCACCTCACTTTTTAGGAAATAGCACTGAAAGCAAACACACAGAGGTCTTCTCCAAATACCCAGTGCAAAGTAACTGCAGCTGACTGGAAATGAAGGTGGAATTAGGAAAAATAAATGTATGAGTCTGTAAAGAATATCAGTTTAAACAGAGAAAATACATTAAAAAAATTAAAACTGTAAACTACTGTATTTATGCAAAGAATAACTAAACATTCTAAACTAGCATTTTTGAAAGCTTGGAACTAGCCAGAGTATAAACTAATAAAAGGGTACTGTCTTCTAAATCTGTGGAAGAGGAATCTTGAATCCATGCTCACCAAAACATAAATATGCAGAGAAGATATTAGTACCAGCTCAATTACTGTCTCTATGAAACATAGCTATTAGAATGAATATACATAAATGGCGATATGGATTTAAAATTCTCCAAGAAAAATATAAAAATTAACTGCTAAGAAATTAAAAATCCTTTTATTTGCTAAAAAAAAAAAGAAAGCACTGAATTTTCATTCTGTGCAAACTATTCTGCTTTGTGTCTCTGACTACATTGTCCTATCTTACTTTTGCTGGAAACCAAGGACAATACAAGTTGGTCTCCATTCCAGAGGAATGGTTTTCAGAGGAAAAGTACTATTAAAAAAAGTAGTATAAACGACAATAAATGTGTTTCAAGACCATTCAGGACTAATAAATACTTATAGAAATACAATTCATAAAGAAATGCAGCAATTGCAAGCCAATCTCTAGTCTGGGAGGCATTTATATTATCATACAAGTGCAATTTCCATACCAAATGCAGAGCTTACAGACATAAAACCAGCAAGACTCAGTACCTGGACATGATGTGGTAAGAATTCAAAGGCAAAGATTAGAAAGAAGATAGGAAAGTAGAGAACAAAAGTGAAGAGAAGTAGCATAAACCACTACGCAATGTCTGGTAATCATAAAGAGGATGGCCACCTAAAGGAGTAAGAGCTAACATTCAACAGCATGGAGAATTGAGGAACGTATCCCCATTTCACTGTTCTCTCCCAGCATCTCTGGTGATTTTGTAAGACAAAACCCACAGGCACAGCTCTCAGTTATTCATTTTGCCTGGTGATCAAATTCTGACAAGATTTTGGATTTGTGTTTAAAGCAATATTCAAGTGCCAAAGGAGAGAAGAATGAATGTCTCAGAAACTGGAGGTGCAATCTACATGCCTCTGGATCTGACATGAGGTAACATCAGCCTCCTGCTTGAAAACAGGAATCATTGGAGACAAATCAGAATTCATATTAGAACTAATGTTACTCTAATTCATGGCTATTCAAGGGCCTGCAAGAGGTGAGATACTTACAGATATTTACATTTTGCTTTCCAGCATTTTTTTGTTAAATGAAAACTGGGAGAAGGCATCGACAGCCCATCACTGGGATATGGTGACTATGACAGAAATATTACTGAGATTGGTTTGGCAAACAATGTCTAAAAATGCAGCTTTATGAACTGCATTCTTGCTTCTGGGGTCAGGTTTCTGCAGCCAAAGTCAAGACTGGATAAATACAGTGCTCCAGCCAGATCTAAAGGGAGTAGATTACACCAAGGAAAAAATATATCCATGAAAGGTTCAGAGAGTTTGTCTATAAGTACCTGATGGGATGGGTGGGGGTTGGGGAGGAAGTAAGGTGTTAGTCTTGCTGTGGATAGTGCTAGATAGAGGAGGAGATGTGGCAGTATCTTTCATACCATACAGCTTGGACTCTTTGGAAAGGGTGCGTGGCAGAGAGGATCCTCGAGAAGTGTTTGGCGATTCAGTCTTTAGAGTCTTGGAGTTGTAGTGCAACTGAAAAGCAAAGCAAGAACAAGTTGCTTCACATGAAGAACTCAATTTTTAAACAGCCATTTGGTGTCACTCCTTCCCTCCAAAATTTATTTCTCCTCATTATTTACAGAAATATCATTGTAAGATACATTACATTCCAATTCATGTTCTACACACATATAAAAAACTGAAAACTTAGTACAAAAAAATAGATAAATTAATAAACTATTAAAAAAACATCAATGAAACACTGAGAGAGAAATGGAGGAAATATATTATTTAGGAACAATGTCTAAAGCTTGTTTCTCTCTCTGTTGCATCACATGTATCCTGTGCCACCTGTGTACACAGCCTCCTTTCTGTTTTAATGTGTCGTGGAACTGTTTCAGTGCTAAGCACAGGCATACAGAAATTGGCATAAAAAATCAAAATAAAATATTCCAAGAGTTCACACCTCCTCTATGTGCACAATACACCATTACTGAAAACACAGAACATAACAAAAGCTGTAGAGAATGTTTAGTTATTCCTAAATTTGACTAAAAGCAACCTCAGGCATAACTCAGGATAACTGTTATCCCTGAACACAGCCTGGAATACTGGAAAAGGGACACACGTAGTCCTTCCACATGGAAAGATTAGAAAAGCCAAGCTGTTTCAAGTGAGGAGCATTTGATTTATGGCATTGCGTCAACTGAATTGCATGAAGTCTTCCTTCAGTAGTGACAGATTTTTCCCTGTTCTTACTCCGTAGGATTTCAAATCACAAAATACAAGGACCTTTCTGTTGAGACCACTTTCATGCTAGGATATAGAAACAATGATTAAAAAACCAAGGGTGTGTACAGCTTGATGGTGTCCAGGAGAAAACATATTCATTGCCTCCCTGCTGAGTTATCCCTTCATTTTACCTTTACATCCACCCCAGGAATATAGAACACTGTTGTTTCCACATCACTAGGTTTTGTCTGTAGAGATGATGGCACTTTCTTGCCAGCAAGTAAGTGAGTAGTAGATGCATAATTAGTTTGAAATTTCTTCTTTTTTGAAGGAGACTCTTGATCCAGACTTCTGGAACTCCGATCATAGCTCCTAAAATGAATATACTCATGTTATTAAAATAATTTCCTGTGCCACACTGGGCCAGAACAATTGCAACTTATGGTGCTGTTATTAAGAAGTGATAATTGCCACAAATAAAGTGCTGGTAATGAACTAATGCACACGTTTCTTACCTTCGCAAACTGATGTCGTCGTGCTCTTGCTGGAGCATAGTGGGGTGCAGCACACACTTCCCACAATCAATTTCAACCCTGATATCAAGCTCAAAGTCAATGTTTCTCTCCGTGGTGGTGCCAGTGACACTCCTGTTGGTGGGTGTTGTTGGCCAGCGCTCGGTGAACAGCTGGTGCACGGCAGCAAAGCCCGTGGCTTTCTTGCGAGAGGTGCTCCTGCACAGGCACAGGTCGGGGGCAGGTATCAGCAGGACATTTACCTCAGCAGGGGCTACAAGGCATTCCCAAACTACATCCACACTCAGTGTATAATCTTATAAAATCACTTTGGGAAAAGGCCTTATCTGATATGCAGGAGTACAGTGACCCATCTTGCATTAACGCGTTACATTTCTTAATAAAGAGTATTACAAAAAACTAAGCCTTTCTTAAATTCTCAGTCAAAAAAAGGAACAAAAATATTTATACAATAAATTTCATCTTTGTAAATACCCACATTGTTACATCCAGTTTGTGGAATTAACCCTGCTCTGTGCCCCAAAAACCTCACTTTCCAAGTTCTTTCATTCTGTTCCAAGCCCTGAGATTTCTAACAGTTGCCTCCTTTTCCAATCAGGATCCCTCCTTCCCACACAGTCACCTCTGGTGGACACAACCTCCCCTGCCTTCCACACGCACGCTTGAGTGTATTCAGTACTTCATCAGCCACAGAGTTTGTAGCTTTAAATTCAGTATTTCAAGTTTGAGAGTACTGAAAGTATTTTGAGGTATCTTCTTCATTTCGGTGTTGTGACCGTTACTTACGGTGGTTTCCTATAAAAATATGTCCTCTCCCTTTCATGGTCATCGTCCTTCTCCGAGTCCTCACTGCTGGAGGATAAGCTGTCATCCCGGCGTCCTTCTTCAGGCTGGAAGGGAATGCCGGGTGAGAAGCCTACTGGAGTTTTGGGTGAACCAAATACCGAGCATGAGCCTTCACTAGTAGATGAGTAATGGGAGGGACCATCAATAGTTACGGACAAAAGGTCCATTTCTGTCTCCTCTGGAAACTGATTGTGAAAAGACAAAAAGATAGTAAATTTCCACAGATATGATTTCCACCGAGAATGCAGCAGATAGATCTGGTAATAAAGCAGCAAGAGCGCTATGAGAAACTCTTACTTCCGAGTTCCTCATAACAAGGAGAGAGCAGGTAAAGGAATTGCAAGAGGGATTATGAAAAAGAAGGGAATGAAAGCTTGGTGGGGAGATGTTTGGCCATTGCCTAGTGATTGAGCTCAGCCTGCTAGATAAAGACTCATCATGCTCTTACCAATTTAGAAGGAATGGAAAGATTTCATTGAAATTTAACAACCATTTTGAAAGAAGAGGACAGAAGGAAGCCCAAGTGCCCGTGAGTTGCAGGGAGCGTTAGTGAGGGCATGCAGGGCACTACACAGAATGTACGGCACCGCCTCCGGGCACCCTGGCCCGAGCACGGAACCAAATGTCCTAAAGGAGCCTCCTGCTTCTCACAGAAATCATGCCACAACCAATTTCCCAACATTAACTTCTATAAATGCCTGTGAAAAGCATCTACAAGTGTTAAACACCAGCACTTCCTATGCAGCGTCACTGTAGAGCTACACAGTTGTTGTCTGCAAATTCAAATTGGAGCTCTGGTGAAAAACTGGCATTATGATGTCAGGAAAATACGTTTTTAAAAAAATATTCAAAATTTGATACCTTTAAGTGTTTGATAGCATTTTGCTATGCCAACAGAACCTAAGCTAACTGGGCTTCTACATAACAACAACAACAGGTAGGACAGCTTTTAAATGTGAATATATTTAAATGTGCAAAGCACATTCCCAAGTGTCATTTCCACCATTCTCTCAGAAACAGGAATTTATTTCCTGGGAGCATGAGGAGAGTTAGAAGGGAGAAAAAGTACATTACTATCTCTTCAGTTTGGGTTTTTTTCTGTTTGTTTAGTTTTGCCTTTCCTGATCTGAGTTTTGGGTTTGCTTGGTTAATTTTTTTTTAAGAAAAATACTCTACTATCTTCCCTAAATGTGTTTTTGAAAGCAGTTAAGAAACTCCATTAGTTCTCAGGATATTAAATTTTGGAACATTCCCTACTTGCTGTTACTTGAAAATGTCTTACTGCACACAAAATACAAGAATTTTAACAGAAATAAGAGTGTGAGAAGATGTCCTCCCACCTGGTAATTATTTTGTGCCGGTGTTGATTGCTGTTACATTGGAACACAATGTAACAGGTGAAGGCACACACACACACACACACACACACACACACACACAAATCATCCTCTAAAGCACATTTCAAGGCTAGACTTGGGTCACTTTACATCAGCCTTGCTCAGCCTTTAAGCAAAATCCCAATAATCCATTTTACAAAGAGGTTTTAGGTCTACATAAGGGTATAGAAGTACTTTTGATTGCTGTCATCAACAACAACTCGTGTTGTTCTGCTTAGTTTACATATTTAAATTTAAATCTTTTCAAAGTCGATATACATTCTGTTTAGCTGAGATCAAAAGAGATGAAATATTGAAAAGCAGCTCCCTATGAGAGAAATTAGTTCTCTGGCAAAGAATACTTGTTTCTGCTCAGAAATACCTGAAAATACCCTTCCCCTGGACAGCTGGATTGTTGTGCAATCCCCAAAGCTGTTTGATTCAACTTAATAGAAATGAAAAAAAAAAAATAGAAATTAAAACAATTACAATAATCCCAGCCATGCAAAATGAACATTTTAAAAATGAGAAAACATAGCAACAAAAAAAAAAAAAAAAAGAAAAAGAAAAAAACCCACCCCAAAACCAATTCAACAATCCACTTCCAACACTGAGAAGGATAAACCTGTAGAGTCAGAGCAAACTGACTAATACCCATTTCTGAAACGCTAAATAGATTCAAATACCAAAAAAACCTAGGTGATTTTCTGCACACCTCTGACAAGAATTCCAAGAAAATTACTACTGTGTAAGCCTAAAAACCAAATCAAACCATTTTAAAATATTTTTCTCTCACGATTCAAATAATTTCTGTGCTAAGAAACCAAAATACATCTGTCTTCTAACCAAACAAGTCTGTCTTCCAAAACCACGTCTGTAATTTGAGGCAAACACTAACAGAAGCAGACACATAATTAAGGTTTGCCTGGATATAATTATCTCACGAACTTGTGACCAAATGGCACAGGGAATGCAATTATATGGCAAATAAAGTAATTCTTACAGAATCCTGTATGTTGAAGGTTACTCTTGGCCCAGGAGATGCAGCATCCACACGGATATCTGGGAGGTCTTCACTGTCTCCCAGTCGAGAGCTGTAAGCAAAGCAGAACCAAAGCAGCTTCTTGAGTTGTACTGTAGGATTTTAGGGTCCAGCAAACATTTAACTACACAAATATAATGTCATACTTATCATTTTGTTAGGGAAGAATATATAAAATCATAATTGAAGCACTTGGGTACATCAAAAGGAAGGAGGTGGAGAAGAAAAGAGAAGGAAGGTAGACATGACTTGGCCAGTATTCTATCTCTGCTAATTTCTCTATGCAAACTTTTCAATCCTAAACCAACAAGCAGAAATTACAGAAAAATAAGCTATTTGTAATCTACCACATGGGACAATTATTCACACACAAAAAAGCATCTCCCTTTCTTCACCTCATTACAACAGCCCTTTTAAAAGGTAGATGTTTATACATCAAGTGTAGAAAACAAGATTACTATACTATGCCATTTTTCCTTATATACATTTCTTCGGTATGTTTTGAAAGCAGGATTCTGTAGAAAACCCCAAGTTGTTGTAAAAGTGGAATCTTCTCAGAGGTTTCAAAAACATGAGAAGAATGCTTTTTAGAACATCCCTGTCTTTCAAAATGACCTCCTCCTATCCCGTTCCATCACAAACAGCTGCTGCCTGTAGTAAAAGGACTCTTCAGGCCCAAGTCCAATGTTTCCCCTGTTCCATGTGCTGTTATTGCTATCACGGATCCCAGATTTGCAGAGGCTCACCTTGTTCTGTCCATTCTCTTCAGAGGTGGCCTCCCCGATGCCGAAATGCTCTTAGATCGGCTGTAGCTGGGCTTGTAGCTCAGACCCCACTTGTCTTTCAAGGAGGCAGCCTGAACCAGAAAGAATATTGAAATGCAACAACTGAGAACACAGAGAAAAACTCCGGCAAGCTGAAATGCTACTGCACATGGGAGTGCCAGCAAAGGAAAAGGGTTTTTGGGACACGAGTGCTACACTATTCTCAAAGTAGCTTAATCCTGCTCACCCTCATGCTGGATCTACGGAGCTTTTTGCGGACGTCCCTGCGGATGTCGTTCACGGCCACCGACTCCAGCTGCTGGTAGCGCTGAATTTCTTGGTTTATGGTCCCTTCACTTGCACCTAATTTTCTGCAGATAAAGCATGGTTGAGTTATCTTACAGATACTATTTCCACCATTTCAAAAATCTGTGTTGTAAGAATGCTTTCCCTGGGAATTATCCCATTTTCCTTGTTTGTCCCAATACTTATGACCAGTGCCAAATAGAGCTGCAGAAGTATGAAAACAAACATTTAACCTAAAATCCAAAGTTCAGATAAAACTGCCCTCTGAATGGTGACAGCAATTTCATTTTAAGTACAACAGTAAAACGTGTCTCCTCTTCATTATTTAACACATAATTACCAACCTCTGTATTCCTATCCCAGACAGATCCATTTATAGTAAGTCTGTCTTGGGGAAAAGGGAAAAAACCCAAACCAGCCCAACAAACCATGTTTGCACATACCATTAATAAAATTCATGGAAGTTCAGATGAAATTTGAAGTAATTTTTTCTAAAGGGTTTTCTCAAGTATAGTATAAGATTTATCTTGGAAACATCATGTACAAGATGGAAAATAAGGTCAATTTAAATATTTTTCTTCTTCTTCTTCCTAAGCTTATTACAGTTTCAAAGTAACATCTTTTGCTAAAGTAAATCAGCACGATAATAAATCAAGATGGATCTATGATTTTGAAGCAAGAGGAAAAGGATTATAAATCAGTCATTAAAATGCAGAGTCAGAAAAATACAGACTAATCTGACACTTATGGAACAACCAGAGAGATTTGAGAGAGTACTTGCATATATAGCTTTTGCTTTTGGAATCCAGAAGGACAATTTTTTTTATTTTTAAATAAAGGCAACGATTTGCACTTAACCATAACGGTGCCACAAGATGTATGATAAGAACATAAAACAAACCCCACTTACTTTAAGTCATCAATGACTTTGGCTTGCTCATTGAGCTCTCTAATATCAACTAAACGCTTCATAAATTTCCTTCCTCGCTGTTCTCCAGTTTGGATACTGGAAGCTCCCTGCCGCCGGTGATCAACGATCTCCTGTTTAAAGTAAACACTTCATTAATGCCCTCATCAAAAACTGGACTTCAGTACGATTTGAACAACAGGCAAAGTGAATTTCACACCTTCAAATTTGGACTAGTGCATGCAAAAGAATCAATTCGTGTGAACAGGCAGCTGATTGGATTTTTTCCAGTGATCCAAAGCCCATCATTCAGTTAGACACACTGTAACTACTACATACATGTCCCCATGAGCAGGATCTGCCTGCTTTCATATGTGCTCTGCTAGACTGGAGCAAATCCCGCTTCGCTGAGCCCAAGAGATATTCTACAGGAACAGAGTATCGGTGGGTTGGGGGGCTCAAACCCAGCAGGTGATTTACAATCCGCTGCCCAAATGTGAGCTTGCGTGCATCTCCACCCAAGAAGCCTCCACCTGATTTCTGAACAACAAACAGGAGCATTAGTGGGCTGGGATAATGGTTCCACTGTTGTCAGGCAAGAGACTTTAAGGAACAGCTGTTAGAATGGTTCTGTGGAAAACCAAAAAGCAAGGTCAGCGGCATATTGCTTAGTAGTTTTTTTTAATAATTTGCTCATGTTAGTCACTTACTCTCCTGTGAAGAAAACCTAGAAGAAAGCCACAGATTTTACAATTCAGGTACCTGAGGTTAGGTGCTGTGTCTCCTCCCTGTTTTCAAACCCAGATCAATATTTCCACATAATACCAGTAGAAATACGATCTGCAATTTGTTGCCTTTGAAATATGGAGTTAGAAAACACACACACAAACGTTTTTTATTTGCAACAAGACTTGTATGAGCTATAAAGAGTCGCATGCTGGACTCAAGACTAAGACCTTTCCATTTCACAGAAGACTTTTTGCAAATAGTAGCACTTATTTTGGTGGATTCACTTACTGCATGTATAGTGGGAGACATGGTGTCAACTTCGTCCTCATCTGAAAGGTCAGCTATGTTCACAGAGTTGAGGTCAGCAATGTCATCAATATCTTCCTCTCCTGTCAACGTTGTGAGGGTGTTGCCCAAAGCATTCAATCTTTTCCCAATGTTTGGATCCATGTGGACATCAATACCACACATCTTCCACAACACATTCAGTGTCCAGGTTCCAGCACTACTGCTCTCTGTGTTGAAAAAAAAAATCAGTTTAACCAGTTTTATCTCTTCTAAAAAATCCCTCATACTGAATTATGTACTAATTAGCTAAGATGGTGTTTGTCAGTTACAAAGAACTGTCTTTTCTGCTCATTCTGAGAAAAACATATTCCACAACTGAGATGCCAGACGAAAATACTTCACAGTATTTCTTTAACAAGTGATATAACACAGGCAGAGCTAATGAAAATACATTCCCTTCAGCCAAGCTGATGACAAGGAGAGAGCATCTCAAGCTTCAGCTCTTACAAATGCAGGCAAGTACGCTGTTCCAAAAATGGAATTTGTAGGAGCAAGAAACATAAAACATGTCTTTCTGCATGTACAAATGCTGACCTATTTACTCAAGTCTTGAGCAATGATGCTGGAAGATGTTATATTATATGTGTAGTGTGCCTAGTGAATATCCTGTCTTCCCAGGATTTTTCAGCATCAAAATACGGATCTTGCTCTAAGCACAACTACACAAGATACTGGTTTTCTTTCTAAATGAAGTATGACCAATACAGAGACTGACATCTATTTCTGAGTGCTCTGGAGAATGTCCAGACTACTTAGACTGGGCAGAGAGGGAGTTTGAGAAAAATAGATGCGTTTTCTGGGAGAGGCAAGAGAGGGATGGAAGCTCAGGGTGCAAAGCCTCAGCATGAGAAAGACTGGAAGATTTAGCAATCCCTAAGGCAGGAAGCAACAGGACAACATTACTGTTATGGCAACTATTGCTGACTCTCCTCCAACCAATTCAATGAAAACACAGTTAAAAGACTTCAATTTCATATTTTATGAGTGTTTTGTTTATGTAGGACTTGATTGATTAAAACAAGCACATCACCTGCTGCAGCTTGTCCCGTTGTCCTAGAACACACTTCATAGGTACCGTCTGGCACAACACCTACGTGAAGCAGACAAAACAAATACACTGATTAGGCAGCCAGTAAAAGTTGCTTTAGACCAGCCCTTCCCAATCCCATCCCTGGTCTCCTGCCTGCCATAATTAAAAGAATGATAGAAGTTCTAGTTTTAATTCCCATTGAAGGACTGCTCTTATTTAGTAAAGGGAATCTANATGTATTGAATCAAGTTAAAATTCCATAGAAAATTTAGAATTTTCACCACTACATATATATACACATATAAAAAACATTCTATATTACACTATTAAAAACTTACTGGGATCTTATGAAATTGTATAAAAGCAATGCATCCAACTCTTCCAGCATCTCAGACAGAGCTTAAATTATTACAATGATATATAAAGCAGCAAAGTTTATTAATAAAGGAAAACAACAACAAAGGAATTTAACCTTTTAGATCCATATTATTTTGCTTTCAAAAGGCCAAAGTGTTTTCTTTAGGTTTTTTTGGGAAAGCTCAGCAGTTTTTCAAGTCAAGGGGAAGGGCAAAAGGGGATTTATATCTGAAATACTCTTATCCAGTATGAAATCACCTGTACTTACATGCATTCATGACTAGATCTCCTCTTATTTCTGGTTTCCAGTCATCCCAACTTGTCTCAAAGCCATCAGCAAACCGGATACAGAAGTTTTTAAAATGACCTTTGCTTACTAAAGACTCTGAGGAGCAGGCAGTGATGAGTGTGCTTTCAATAGTCAGGACTAAAGCAGAGCCAGTGTCAAGATCTGCAGAGTGGTTAGACTGGAGAATAAAATCACAGGGAGAATTTACTGGTCAGTGCAATGTCAAAGTGATATTGTACATTTACTAAATGCCATTTATCTTTCCCTAGTAGAAAACTGATCCCCTAATCATATCTCCTTGTATTTTTCCTTCTCTGCAGAGCTTCAAAAGCATCACCTCTGCCCATACAATGCCTTGCATTTCTGTTTCCTACATGCAACACCTACATTATAAATTTATTAGGGCAGCGGGAGTCAGGCTCATCTGGAAAAGGAATAAAAATCCACGTTTGATCGAGGGCTATAATCCATATGACCCCGTGACCAGAGAACACAAGTCCAGGATCGATTCTTTTCTCCCAGAAGGGTCACACAGGACTTGACTGAACAATGACAGAAAGTAGCTGCAATCTTCATGTGATTTTTTTGGTGCTTATTTTGATATGTACAATTGCATACAATCTTAAGTGTACAAATTGACTGATTCATTTCTAGCTCTGTATATGAACATCTATAATTATGTTTCCCTATAAAAAAGCCCACATACTTCCTTTTATAAAACTAGACCCCTTTTGAAACATGTATCACCTGGTTCTGTAGATGTACCACACAAACTGGTATTTTAACAGACTTCCAGTAGTCAGGTTTTTGCTTACCTGGGGTGTGTTTGTGATGGGCAGGCAAATTCCCAAGTCATTGACAGTCAGCTGAAGGAACAGGGTCCCAAAAGCCTGTGCAGAGGTTTGCTGGATTCCAGGCAGCATATCTACCACTTCTTTCGTGGCCATATGAATATCTTTATGTAAAGCCATTCTCTGCTCATTCCAGTTGTCATATGCGGCCTTGTAGTTCAGCCAGAACAGCACGGCTTGATGAGGAAACCAAAAATGCTCAATTGAAATCAACACATTAAAAAAAATAATGTACATTCGCTAAATGAATTTTTTTTGTTTCTCCTTTTTACAGTTCTCTGTTACTTTAAGTCAGAGGATGCATAAGAATGGACACATTCAGGATGCAGTGACTGGGCTCATGCTTCAAAGGACAAGATGGACAAACCTGACCATTTACCCTCAGAGTTAATACATTGAAATGTCCTGCTGTTCTCAGCATTATTTGTCTGTGAAAATTTACAACAGCAACTTCCTTCCGAACCATCTGAAAACTAATCACCTCAACAAATGGAATTTTTGATGTTTGATGACAGAATTATCAATCTGTTGGCACGGAGGAGATCTCCCAAATTTCTCATCTACATAACATGAAATATATTGAATCTTGAATAATCAAGCCTCTTGGGGGGAAAAAAAAAGAATCTCTTCCTCAGTATGGACACCAATCTGTAGCAATTGTCTCTACAATACCTCTGTCAAAGGCCACGGGCTGGGCAAAAACAATGGGTCTGTTCAGAGTAATGAGCACAGCTTCCCTGTCTGATGAGCCACTGATTTCTTCTCTGAGAGCATTTCTTAATCCAATTCTTGTCTTGAAATAGGCAACTTGATGGAAGTCTGAGCCAGCTTCTTCATAAACCTTAAAACGTTCCAAAAAATGGGAAGAGGGAGAGTTCAGGGATGGGGAGTGGGAGGGAAGAAACCCCAAATTACTGCATTTCACAAAAGATAAAATTAAAACAGCAAGTTAAGGTGTGTCCTTTCCTCTTTTTCTCCTCTAGCCAAAGTCCCTTTGAGTCTCTTCAATATTCTTGCATTAAGTTGTGATCACAGCCTTATTTTCTTTATTTATCATGAATTGTTAACTAGCATAACTATTTATATATCCAGATCCTCTATTGCGACAGTTGATTTATAGGTCCTAAGATTTCTATTTGTCTGTTTGTTTCTAGGCATCACAAAATACTTTCATATCCTAGAACCAGCGAGGTAAAACCAGGTAACAGCAGGTTTAAGAATACAAGAGGTACAGCTGTCAAACCAAGACAGACAAACTAGGTCAAAATGTAGGTCTAGCAAAGTTTGGATCCTCTCTGATCTTATTATTGCATTCAAATATTCTAAAAAATTATATCAATATCAACAAAAGTTTTGAGTTTGACTCAGTAGAAAGGCTATTACCGTTCTAAAGGGCTAAGAAGTTCTAAGATATTAATAGTATGGGGAAAAAAAACCCCAAAACAAAAAAACCAGCACTGTACAACAACTTGTATTGTTGCTTGGCTATGTAATTTTTTAATAAACAACATTACATGCAAAGATTCTGAGCACTAACCTGATGTTTAACAATCTGTCCCAGTGCCAGATTCAAATCCACCTGGCATTTTCCAAACAGTTTGAGGTAGCTGCTACTTCCAGGCATTGCTTTGGTTTGCAGTCTGTTGGAGAGCTCAAGCTCTATCAGTCCCGTTTCAAACCTCACAGCACGCATTGAGGGAGTTGTAGCTGTCACTTGAATTCCCTAATGGATGAGGAAGGCACAAAGTTATGAACATCTGGTTCAGAGACGTGATGAGAAAGGGAAAAAAAAAAAACCCCACCACTGTTTTGTCATCATAAGATTACCTTGAACTGCAGGCTCAATGAGTAAAGAAGAATTTTTGGTTTATCTCCATCTGTTGTGCCATCATGTTCATTCCACAGAGGTATTGGCTGCTCCCCTCCTGTACACATTAAATATACACAGTCAGAGTTTTAACAAAGAAAGCATTTTAAAACCAGTAGATAGAAAAAGGTGACAGTGAATGAAGCCTCATTTTTAAGTGACTAGCTGAAGATTTATAAAAACAAATGAGGATTGAAGACATCAGTGCAGATTCATCTTCTTACATATAATTAATAGCCCTCTACTAACAATGAAGGAACGGAGGCACGTTCCTCCCTCCCGGGAAACTTTCCACAGGAAGTCTCAAAGCCTGTAAGGAGTAACACCTACTTCTCAAAAAATGTGTTGTTTGTCCCCTGCACCAATGTATCTTCTACTTATCTGACAATACAAATTTAACACTTGACCAAATACTATGCAAATTCCATGAAATGAGGAATTGAAATGACACCAGTATTTTTCAATGAGAAGAGGAAAGAGTATTCTGCAATTATTTTAGTTTTGGGTTTACTTCCTCATCCTGGCACATTTCATCCCAAGTTATGTTCCCTTGAAGCAATCCCGGTTTTAATTCTCCTAGAGATTTATCTACATTCCAACTTAGTTTATAGGAAGAGCTTGCTGCTGGAAAAGGCTAAGCCATTCATTCTCTCCAAATATGCCAATTGTTCTAATTACAGTTATTTGGTGGTAAGGACAGGCAGTTTAATCATGGATTCGGAAAAAACCCCAAACAAAATTAAATTTTTTTCACTCCATTTTGTATCTGGATAATTTTCTTTTAATCAACACTGCCTTCAACTTCGAGAAGCAATTGTTATGGACTGTCTGTTCATTAACTAGCTCTCAATCTGTGCAACTTCACCTCAAGTAATTGGTACTTACACAGTTTTTATATAAGGATAACATGCAAACGATACTTTAGTGCAACACAAACCCTAATTAGAAAAAGCACCATAGCACATTACACTAATTGGTACTTTCAAGCCATTTAAAAAATTACTTTGCTCCAAGGCAGAAGGACCAAGCCATTTTCTGTCCCCATTGTTCTGCACTGAGCACCCAGACCCACGGATTGCTGAGCTGACCACATCCCTGCTGAATTACCCCAGTATGGAAGGCAACAGTCACATTTCAAAAACCATCAGGCTGCCACTTGCAATAGAAATTTATAGTCTGGAAAAGCAGAGAACCAGCGCTGGCCATAAATTCCTCACATAAAAATGCAGGGGAGATTGAAATGCAGTGTCTAAGAAATGCTGTAAAAGCTAATACAGGCTTCCTGGTTCTGCACTGTATGCTCCTCTACAAAAAAATGTTCTAATAGAATAATGACAGCTGTCAGAAGGTTTATTCTTCCCCTAAGCATTTTCTTACTACCCAATACTAATATATTTTGGCTGGAACAAATAGCAGGGTGTTTCTTGTTATCCTTCAGGGAATTTGGCATTTTCCATTTTCTCCACTGCATTTTCTAACTGCCTCAAGGGTGTGTCATGTGGACCTGCACGGTTCTTTTATTGCATTTGTATACCTGAAAATATATATATACACACACATGGAGGTACATGAAAAGAGGTAGATGTACATACAGACACTTCTTTCACTTAGTTACCACTTTTTATTCTTTCTTTCCCCATGATGTTTCCAACTACTGGTGAATCTTTCCACTAAAAATTAGCTGCATTTCTCTAACAGCCTTTTAGGATAACTCAAAAAGTGTTTGAATCCAACAAAGCGAATACAGAAAGTAACCCAGCCAAGGTCACGCCATGGATAGACACAGAGACTGATGTCCAGAATGCCACACAATTCTGCTTCCCAAAAAAAATCCTGCTTATGATAGACCTAGAATAATTTCCAGAGCCTCTGTTATTATTTCAAAGTCCTGTTCTGCTTCCTGCTGCTGCTTGCAGTGCTAGATGTGAAATGATGGTGTCTGTGAAATAAAGAGCTGATCCTGAGAGCTATTATAATGTTGCCATCCAACAAGGTTTGAGGATCTTACTTAAAGCTGCTTTTACATGTTCTGCTTACCCGAAACCTTCTGTATGACCTCGTTTACTTCCTTCATGAACACTTTTTGCACAAATACTAAATGGTTCAAAAGGTCAGTTGTGAGATTATGTTCGAAGGAGCCAACCTGCAGAAATACAACATTTCAGAACAAAACTTAGTTTTAAAAACAGTGGATTTTTAGGGTTTTTTTTTTAAGCTGCAAACATCAGAAGTCTCAATTACAAATGTGCCAGACTGTTTTCTGACCAAAGCATTTCAGTTAGAAGAAATGCCCTGCTTTTCCCCAGCAGGTAGGCTTGTTTTAAGCACTTTTCTCTCTGGGAAAATGAACTGTGGAAATTGGCACACAAGTAGAACTTGTGAAAAGAACACTCTGTGTCGAGCAGAAAGTTTTCTATCATTAAGGTTCTATGTCATGTCATTATTCTACTTATGGAGCTGTCTAATCACAAAAAAAATAAACCAGCTGTACAACAACAAAACGGTCTTCAAATTTGTCAGTATTTGGATTCAACCTGTAAACCTGAGAGTTCTGGAGGAGGCAGGTTGTTAAAACAACATGAAGATGCACACACAGGATTGTAACAGAAGGGAAATAACAAGTTATATCCAAGATGACTGCAGTCTTGAGCACCTACCTCAGCCACACAGCGCAGGTAGTTCCCCTGCAGGTAGTAGCCTTGCTTGGCAGGGAGTTCATCGATGCTCCAAATCTGGTCAGAGTAAGTGTCGTGCTCTTCCATGACATATTTCCCTGACATGGTGACGGGAGGCAGGTTGAGACTGGCCGAAGGAGGAATGGTCGACATGTCAGTGGCAGAAACTTTTGAAGTGAAGCGCAGTCTGTGATTTGGAAGCTCAAAATTAAATCTGGTTTGGGCACCTGTAAAAGGAAGGTGGGAAGAGAAAAGGCATGAACTGGCAGAAGAATCTCTTATTTATCCTTAAATTTAAGAACATTTTTTGAACAATAAAAAAAAAATTAAAACGTTTAAAATGTTATTGAGGTACACAGACATAAAGAACTATAAATACCCACCCACATGATTCTGAGTTCTCTTAATTTCGAAAGAAAACGAAGGCTCCACAGTAATAAGGTGGAGAAGGGAGTCATACAAACCATCTCAGATGTACTGAGACCTTCTAAGACTATTCTCAAATAGCATTACAGATTATATTTAATTAATCAAGGATCATAAACTGATTGTAGCAGTCAGAGGGAAGCTTCATATGAATGTATATTAAGTCTTCGCCTGCTCTTGCTTTCTGCCTCTGGGAATTGTGTGTAACAACCACAGTGAAAATTCTCTACAGGGCCACCTGATTGAACTCCACAATAAAAAAAAACCCAAGCTGCTGGCAACAGATTCAAAGCTCTAGCTATAATTCAACAGAAACACTGAGTGCTTTTGGATGCTTATAAGAAGGCCAAACTAAAAGCAATAATGTTTTTAAAGTTGCAGATCACTGTTACCTGTCATTCCATGACTCCTCATTCTTCCCATCTTGTATTCCGCCTTCAGGGAGGGCAAGAGCGCTGCCCCGATAGCTATCCCATCTATCATGGCACTGAACTTCAGCACTATGGGCTTCTTTTCCAAGCCTTCTGGCAGCTGTGGGAATTCATTTGTTTCGACTGGAGTTTGATTGATACTCGTCGGAGTCTTCTCGGAGGGCAGAGGAGTCGCCACATCTTCTTTGGCCGGCTGGGGCCTGCGGACCGAGACAAAGAGCGGGAAACCCTTCCCGTTATTCCGGCCTGGCTGCCCCACAGATACCCGGGGTGGCAAAATGCTGGACGTGGGAGGGATTTGGGAGCACTCACGCGGTGGAGGGCTGCCGGATGAGGTCGGAGATCTGCTTGGAGAGCTGGTGGGAGCTGCGCACCATCATGCTGTGCAGCGTGGCCGGGTGCTGCGGGATGTTGATGCTGATGGCCCCCACCTTCACCACGGCCGCGTTGTTGGTTTTCAGCCCCCGCTGGGCGCTGTACAGGGCCTGCGACTTGGCAATGCTGCACTTCACCACCGTTCTGACAGCAAAAGGGAACAGCAGTCATTTGCACGTCCTCCCAGTTGCAGGTTAAACTGAGTTTTTACGTGTTAGCTGAATTTTGAAGTCAATCTGTTTGTCAGCTACACCCACATTCCTTTTTCTTTACACACAGATGCACTACATGCCACAAACAACTACGCTACACTTAAGGGAACTACACGGCATGCATGGCAAAAATACCAAAAATACCTGTTAAAAACTGCTATTCTTGCCTAAAGTTAGGTCATTTCAGTGCATACACACCAGGCTGCACATAGACAGACAAATTTGCACACACAGAAACAAAAAAAGAGCCTTCCATTTCAACTCCTGTTCAGGAATAATCTTGAATCATCCTTTTAGTAAAATGACTTTGTGAAATCTGATTTTAGCATCCAAATAAGTCAATGGAGGAAATACTCAATATTAAATACATAGCAGCTGATAAATGACTTTGTGAATCGATACTGATGTTTAATTCAAACATATTATTCCAAAATACATCATCTAAACTTTATTTTAATGTTGAGAAGGATATGGTTCACAATGGTTACCCAAGATAAAACTGCAACTGCACAAAGCTGACAATTTTTGATGTCATTAACAGAATTTTGGCACAGCAGAATTCACTGAACTCCTATTAAAAAGATACTGGGGTAACACATTAATGTCTCTATGATCAATTCCTGGAGGGTTACCCAATGGAAGTATTTTATGCAGCCAACACAGAATTGCAGCCTCAAAGAGAAGGACATGTAGTTGTCAAGATGCAGTACATTAGCTAAAATGGCTGAAAAATAGGCTGTAAAATTGCAGCATTCAATGCAATAGTCTCAAATACTATATTTCTATATACCATATTAAGGGGTACAACTAAACCACTTTTTGTATCCTATTTAAATTGTTTATAGACAGTTTGGTCTCATGGTAAAAGATACAATATTCTACGAACTCCACTCTCTAAGCAATGTTTCTTCTTGTTCTTATGTTAAAATATCAGCAAGCCCAAAGCAACCCAGATGTGGAAATACAAACCAAAGAAAAAGATATCACCCTTCTGCTTATAATCAAGAAGTACACAGCACTGTAAGGCAACCACTGGCCTATCAACAGCAAATTAATTGACTGAACAAGGAACATTCTCAGATTTTCACAGCTACGCAAGAGATGCAAGTGACTGAAAGCAGTTCAGAATTAATATTTTAGGGCAGACTGTCAAGTAGAAATTATTTCAAAATATGTGATGAAGGAGGAAACAAATCTTAATTTGCAACAATTTTCAGAAAAACATTCTACAAATAAACATTACTTAAGAAAAGGCCAGACTTGTTTTAATCCAGCTCTTTAAAAGAAAAACACAATTATTTCTCTCTTGATGTTTGCTTATTTCCCATTATCTTCCTGATACCATTCTGGCTCAGCTGTTGTGAAGCCAATCAAGAACACATTTCCACCCCCATCTATAACACAAAATACTATTACATTCAAACCATTTAAAATACTTCCTTAATTAAAAAAAGTATTACAGCAGTATAGCTGTTGCAGGAGAAAAAAATCTCAGCAAAATTAACTGTGCTTTTCTCCTAAGGTATTTTCATATTTCATGCAACAAATTAATTTCACTGCTGCTTGCCTACGAAAAAAAACTGCTTCCATGACAGAATGAAATGTGGAACAACTGTCTGGCTATCCATTTATTATTAAAGATCTGCAGTTTGCTTACCTACAGTGAGACGCCTGTAACAGATCTGGTTGTATCTCATTAAAATCATTAATCATTATTTAAGTTATGTACCAGACATGCTTCCAGAGAGAATTCTACATTCTTACATCAATACCATAAATAATCACTCTCCAGACATATTTGTGACAAAAAGTCTTTGTCCTGCTATAGAACTGACTACAAGGCCAGCACTCAACAGATTTTTGGGAAGGTTGTAAAAAGTGTGTGGGGGGAACAAAGTCAGCAGGAGGCCTGTAACGCACAGGAACTACTACACTGAGTCAGCTGGAAACTCAGGCAGCAGCAGATACCCGAGGTGTAAATAAAGTGAGCCCTCCCTTAGTTCCAGCCATCAGGAATTTACTTTCTAAGCCAGAGGCTGTATCGTGTTCATGACTCACCACCAGACCCATCCTACATGGATTTATCCAATCCTTTTAATCATTTATACTTCTGCTGACCACATCAGATGGCAGCGAATTCAACAACTCAGTGATGCACTGGTTTAATGCTGCTACCAGACAAAAAGGAACACAAATCCCAACATTTTCCCTACATCACTTGCAGTTTTACAGTCCTTCCCAAGCTGTAAGGACATTTTAAAGTTAATCCTGTATTACCACGACACTGAATACACAGACACTGAGAGAGGAGACCTACATCCACACACACAGAGATCTGCACCATGCCTTGGAGTTAACCCAGCACACAGGTAAATAAGGACAAAAAGGAATGGCCTTGTTCATGATGACACCACAGCAGGGACTATCACTCCAAGCACAGCAGTTCTGAAGCAAACCTCACCTGCGTGTTCCCTTACATTTATCAACAGTATTTCAACTCATTAAAATAAGCACAGAACCAGATCTGAAGAACTTAAGGGCCAGTGAAACCATTCCAACATTACAGCAGTGAGTGCAGTGCAACAGCAGCCCCTAAAACTATATTGCTAACATTGACAAGGGCTCTTTTTTGGGCAGATATTTAGCAGGCTTCATTAAAAAAAGCTTATCTAGGTAATACCAGATGTTAAATCAAAATGTACTCAAGCAGCATCTGCCTACACAATCACACATAGTAGGAATGCAGCCGTTAGCTACACAACACAGAGTTAATTGCAAGACTATTAAGCATAATAATATGACATACAGAAACTCTTGTTTGGCTGTGCTTGTAGGAGATGTAGGAAAATCCTCCAGTCTACAGATGAAGATTGAAGAGAAAGCAAGAAAAACAAAAACAAAGCAAATAAAGTCATGCAAAATTAGTCAGTTAATTACTTGTAACCCACAATATGACATTTATTTTCAAAATTACCAAGTTGAAGGTTTTGGGTTTACTCATGTTTGTTCTTTGCTCTTGTTTTAAGGATTTATCATGATTTCCCTCCCTTCCTTTTGTACCTTCCCTATATGTAAAACAGACATGAAGAGCCTCAGTCACCTTCAGAAACTCTTCATGACTGTCAGATTGGAACTTTCATTTATCCCTCTGAAACACGCTTATTGGAATCAATTTTGTTGAGGAAATTATAAAATTCTGGATGTTTTAAGTTCTATGTAGCATCTTCCAAACTAACCAGGACTTAAAAGGAGAGAGGGAAACTCAAGTCACATTGTTTAGCCCCTTTCTTACAAGAGTCAGGTTCTAACACCAGTCCACATACTGAGGGTTACCCAGCTAACACCCAAACTGTGTGAGGGTGATCTGTGCTACAAAGAGTTGTGGTTCAGCTCTTGTTCTGCAACTCAAACAGAAGGAGATGCAGCTGGGAACAAAGAAAAACAATGAATGCATGGCCTTTTTGAGTCTGTGAACCTGGCAAAAATAAAAAAAACCCAGAACAATGTGGATGCTGAGCAAGTGATTCATGATGTTCATGCACAAGAAGTGGTTCTCTCCCCCTCCCCTGCCGGGTTGTGTCAATTATATAAAGGCTGGAGAAGGGCTATTAGAACTGTAAAAATAACATGAGAGAACAAAGAATGATGCATCATGAGAGTTGAGAAAGATATCTATTAGAGAAACACTATAGATCTTAAACAGGAATAATCAGCATCAGTAGATTAACTACTCCCTAAAAATCTTGTATGGTTTGAACCTATAAATTTCAAAAAGCAATTAGAAGCACGAGAGGAAAAATACACAACTCATACCATTTCTATGCACTTGAACAATTTTAAACTGTGAGACTTCCTACTTACTGAATATTTGGGGTAATTCCCTCCAGCAGGACGATATTGACACCTCCTATGTGAGCAGTGGCACATGTCTCAGTCATCTTTTGATGTAGCACATCTTTAGGAAAAAAAGATATTTAACAGCATTTCAGTCAGTAAAACACTTCAAGTATGCCTACTGCTTTTAGCAATATTGCAGCAGGAAAATAACTGAGAAATTACAGCTTTAGCAGTCACATTACATGATGTCAACTATAAATTATGCAAAGAAGAAAACTCTTGAAAATGAGTGACTGTCTTCTAAGAGAATTTCCTCCATGGCACTTTCTGAAAATCTTGCATCCTTTTAAAATCCTTTCAGCATCCTAGTAAGGGTTTTTAAAAGAACTTTTTGAATATTATTATATTACACACACATATTACACATGCACACGAACACGTAAAGCTGCCGGCGAATTTAATGACAGAGAACACTTTCAGCTCATCCCACCTTTCATTTTTTCTTTCAGGGTGAAGCTGCCGTGGATTCTCTTCAGCTCGGATTCCATGGTGAGGCCGCCAATGTCAGCCTCCAGGTGGGTTCTGTTCACCATCCCTATCCCAAAGACGATGAGGGTCACGTGCTGCGGCTCCGAAGTCACCAGGCTGCGCTTCCGCCCGTTGTCCTGCTCGTTCTCAAACACCACCCTGCAGGCAGGCTCCGTGGGGCTTCGGACACCTACAGGAACACCAGCAGTTATTTAGGGCTTTATTTACAATTAATCCTTGGCACATCCCATTTATATTTGCATTTGAAACCAAGGATCACGTATCTTGCATGGTAACAAAACTCTTCTGGAAAATTATCTGTGCCTCGCTCGCTCCACCCTAATACCATTGCAACTGGACCAAATCCAAGACACAATGAAGACAGTAATGAATGATGTGGTTTCATTATTATTCATAGATATGCTCTTATGTGACTTATATAAATATTTGTAATTATCTGATTTTATTGTTATACCAGAAAAATGCCCTGACAGTTTCTAATTGTCCTGTTTATTTTTTGATCATTCCACAGGCAAAGGCTCTAATAACTCCGTTTTGGATGAGCAAGTTTTCCTTTTCAACACTCAAGAGCCTAAAAGCAATGCAAGAAAATTTACATTTTGTGCAGATATCATAGCTGTGGATATGATATTCTGTGCATGAAAGACACTGGTATCTATTTAATACAAGCTCTCATCTGACACTTTCTCAGTTTTTTATTCTTTAGTTAAAAGAAGCCCAAGGAAAATATGGCTATAGAGCAACTATACCATCCCCTGCATATTTACAGCGACTTAAGTTCAGCAACAAAGAGCATCATGCTAAGTCAGTTCTCAAATTTACTCTGCTGTGTTGAAATACATTGGAAATAGCAATAATTACACCAGATCTCAATGTTTTAGGTGAAATTATAGCCCAAACTGGGCTATAATTTGTGGGGCTTCACCAAAATCAGTATTTCACCTTTCCTGCTCTCACAGCAAGGTTCAGATTTTTTTTTTTTCTTACTGTCAGTCATTCTCAAGGCAGAAATTGTCTCCCTCTAAATGGCTTATGTACATGCTTGCATATTTTCACAGAATGGAAATCAACAGCATTTCCGGTAGCCCCTTGAACACAGAACAGCACCTCAGGAGGAACAAACTCAATCCACACTACACAATCAGCGAGAAAAGTTAAGCTTTTCTTTCATACATCATCTTGGTGAACTAATCAAAAGCTCACCTCCATCCTCACCACTTGCCCCTCTGATCCAAGTGAGACGTGGCGGGCAACTTTCAAAACCCATCTTGTGACCAAGCTTTAGAACGCCACACTTGAGCGAAAGCACACACACGCAATTATTTGGATTCATGAACCCGTTTACCTGTTGGCCCAAAAGTTTCAGAAGACTTTTCTAAGATGCCAGTTGGATCAGAAATGAGCGAATAGAAGTTCAGTAGTTTATACATGTTTTGCCAGCACTCCGCAGAGGGTTCGCTCTGTTCCGACACGGTAATGGAGTCGGAGTCATCCATATGGATCGCCACGTGGTCAACCACATCTTTGGAGCCTTTCCTGGACACTTTGGAAGTCCTTCGCTCCGACCTCCCCAGGGAATTCTTGTTCCGAGACTCCTTCTTGTTGTTGTCGTTGTTGGTTCGCTTGTTCTTGGTGTTGTTCACCCTGGTGCCTCCGTTGAGGCTCCCTCGGGAGCTGCGGCTGAAATCCGAGGAGCGGAAGTCCCTGTGCTTGCGGGTTTTGAAGGTGGGGGTCGGGGAGGCCGAGCCGGCCGTGTACCTGCTCAGTTTGATGTCTGTCTGCGTGGCCTTGATATCGTCGATCATGGTGCTGAACTGATGGATGAGGCGCACCAAGGCCATGTCCACGTGCTGGCTGATGGACTGGCAGGAAATGGTGAAGTTGCAGTGGAAGGTGTTGTAGTAGCGCTTGTTCAAGTCATGGAAGGAAAGGGCGTTGGTGGAGTTGTGAGGGGTGCACATGGATTTCTCCATCACCACAGCGCTAATACTGAAAGTCTCTAACATCAAAGCTGGCTTGAATTCCAGAGGAGGAAGATTGACAGCTCCTTGCCTAAGGAAAGGAAAGGTACAAGTTACCACTTTGTTTCTTTTTATGAGAGTGAGAGTCAAATACATTTTTTGCACAGCTTACATCTAATTTACTGAATCCAGCCTTTTACTTCCCTTAGGATATCACCTTTTTACCACAGTTCTAAATATAATAAAATGAGCTTTTACAGTTTCATTACTGTGTGCTACTAACGTAGCAATCATCCCGTTCTATGAAATCTAGTTTGGCATGCAATCATTCCAGTATGTCCTGAATCTTTGCCCAAAATTAGTCTGGGGGAAGATTCAGCGTTTTCACAAAAAGCCACATCATTATTTACAGGACTAATTATTAAACACCATTTCAGAGCCACTCACTATTATTCCCACCAGCTCTCCCCCTTCCTCAAGCTCCAATTTTCAAAAGCAGCTGAGATTCAAGTAGTCACAATTCCCAAACCATTCCACAGGAAGATTAAAAAATATATTTTAACAGGAAGACAAAATGAAAGACTAAAGGAATCAAGAGCTGCTCCTTATCCTATTAAAGTGCTTTGGAAATCCGTTGTCATGAAAAGCCCAATTTCTGTTCTTTAAACAATACACTTATTTTAAAATCTCTCAGGGCATACCTTCGGGCTCGCTTGCTTTTCCTTTCCTTTGCTGTGTCTGAATCAACAATATCTGCTCTGAGGCAGTCCAGCGTTCCTGAGAAAGAGAGGTACTCTCCAAAGTACATCCTGTAGCACAGGGGCATCGCGTCCTGCGACTGAATTCCCGTGTAACTTAGCAGAGGTTTGAAAACAACCTACAAAACAAAACCCAGTTATTTAGTTATGAAGGCCTCGATAATTTCCATATTCTTGCTCATTGTTTGGTGATGCTCAACCCGTTACCTGTGCATCTGCCAGCTGGACAGCAGGAAAGCCCTGGTTGCCCTCTTCTACTCCTGCAATATCATCCTGGCTGGTGCTGTGCTGCGAGTGGGTGCCATCCAGGGTGTTCTGGTCACTGGACAGAACCGTGTTGAAGTCTGAAGCAGAGGGAATAGTAGGAAGATTGGGTGCCACACCTGAAAAATAAATACCCATGGAACACTAACACCCCAGCAAATCTTACCACCACCGACTCTATTAATTCCGCAACATTAATTATATAGACACACAAGCCACAGCGAGGTCTGTAGCCTCGCAAAGGTGGCATTCAGGATAAAGAAACAGCCTGATATTGCTGGAACAGGTAGCAGTTGTCCAACTCAAATTTGGAAAGAGTCTTTCTGCAGAGAAACACATTCCAGTTTACAAAGGAGCCACAACAGCTCAGCACCATGATGTCTGTAGGATCAGACTATTGGTTCAGTATTAAAAACACACTAAAACAACTCCTTATTGCCTAAGATTGATGCAGCACAGCTGAAGGAGCGTTAATAGAAAAAAGATTCAAGTACAGTGTTAGTGAAAAAGAAAATTAAGACACACACATTTGGAAAGTCTGAATGATGACAGGCTGGCAAGCAAAATATTTAAGCTGCAATAAATTGTTACACGTCTGTTTCTTTAATACACCTAAGACTTTCAGAAATACAGATTTTTCTCCATTCCCTTACACCAATAAACCACTTCCCATTCCTAAGTTACTCTCGAAATAGATGTTTATGTTTAGTCTCAAAATTGAACTGAGAAAGAGCAAGGATTCCAATGCACACATTACAAAATAAGCATATGCAAATTAGATCCAAAATAGCCAACAAAATCCAAGGAACTCGGCAACATAAGATGATTTTATGGCTTAACTTTTGGCAGCTACACATGGTTTTGGCAGCTACAGTGACAGTTCCAAATGTAAATAAAAAAAAAAGCTGAATTTTTGGAGGCAGGGTGAGGGAGATGAAAACAACGGTTTTGCTTAAATCATATTTTTTCATTTTCCAGTTTGCTGGGAAGTCCCACAAGTACTATTCTGAACCAATTAAGTTCTGTTGAACCTAAGCCACTCCCTCAATTACTTTCAGTCCGAATGTGGCAAACACAGGCAGAGCCAACCCAGAACCATCTCAAACTCAGCTGCAGATGAGCAATACCTGTTGGAAGGCTGTTGTGTCCAGACTTGGTGGCCGGACTTTCCTGTACGACACTGCCCCTGTTGCCCACAGCATTGGACATCCAGTTATAGAAGCTCACAGAGGAGGGCTCAGACAGCAAAGGGTGTTCAGACAACATGTCTGTGGCCACCGTGTTTCCTGGGCAGATAAAGCAGAAGCTTCAGCATTTGTTGCATCCAAGTCAGCAAAAACAAGAGACACAGCACGATTTCACTGACAACACCTATTTACTATAAAAATAAGCCTAATTCTCGAGGTTTGTTCCTCTAAATCATGTGTCAAACAGCACTACAGATGCTACCACAGAAGTTATACATGGCACTAATGGATGTTGCACTACACATGGCTTTGCATTTGCTCATCTCTACCATTAATTAGAGGAAAGGAGTCATTAAGAAACCAAAATACCTTTTTTTCTGAACAATATCTCAGTCCCTGACAGCAAAGGAGAGAGGTTTCAGAGAAAATACAGTATCATATACAGTATTTAATTTACATATAAAGAAAAACCAATAACAATACACTCTGAAAAATAATACAGAGCATAAACATTTCAATGTTTCGAACTTCTGAAATTTTTGTTCCTAAGACCATTATTAAATATCTGCAAATTATCATATGCAATAGTAAACTAAGTTACTGAAATATTAGTTTCAGCTCTCTTTTTGAGCTACTTACAAGGTCAAGAAAAAAATGACCTTATTCATTCAAAAAGACTCCAAAAATTGAAGCTAAGTAAAATCAAGACTAGGAAAAGGAAAAATATTTTATGTATTCTGTCAGTTGCAATTTCTTCTCCCAACCTGAGGCACTTGCAATTCTCCCTCTGGCTTACTTATGCTACAGCATACCTGTTCTTGTTAAAGAGCTACTTTTAACTGCAGTTGTACTTCTTTGAGGAGTCCCTTCCAAAAGATTGTGCAGGCTAGGAAAACTCCCAGTCAGATAGCTGAGCAGACTTTCTTTCCTTGGACTTTCCCTGACTCCCATTCCGGAGCGGCTGACGTGCACTGGTGAATCCGTGGCTGTATCTCCGCTGGTGTAACTCAAGGAATGATATGGATGGATGCCCTGGGTGCAGAAAATAAAGAAATGAATGAAGTACTGTGCAAACTGCAAAAAGGAAGCAACATCTGGTCCAAATATGAGGATGGAACACAATAATTTTATTACGAGTTACTGGAGAGCTTTGTCGGTCTTAGATTTTGTACCATGATAGTTAAATCCTCATTTCTGCTGCCATAAATAAAAGATCAAAGCCTCTAAAGGTAAAGGCACATCCTTAAATGATGCACATGAAGTTAATTGGCAAGAAAAACAATAAGGAACAGATGTAGAATATAGGCCAACTGATGGAGCAGACTTTCCATGTGCTATAATTACTGTTACCTTCTAGACACGCATTTATTCATCTGCAGCCACAGAACTGCTCCTGAACAGGCCAACAGCTACAACCCAACTTTGCCCTGGTGCCCAGCCCTGCACACTTACCTTTATTTTCAGCACAGAATCACTGTGAGTGTGAGTCTTGGACAACTTCCTCATGATCTCAGCACCAGTGACAGGCCCGGAGGAGGCGCTGGCAGGGGGAGGGCGATTGGCTGTTCCTTCCAGGAGCATCGTGTGCTCGCTCACAGTAGCTGCACCCAAATAAAACAGTTTTCCTCGTTTTTATATGTACATATATATATATATTTGGAGAACCAAGATTATCTATTTTCAGGCGTATTTATCTACAAGCAGTCATGAACTTCCAAGTGCTGACACACACCTACACAGAGCTGTCTGATTTACAGACAAATAAGAACATCTCAGACGTGGGTCTGCTGGGTTTTGTTTAATACTCCAAGTGTTTCTGCTCAACCAAAACAGATATTTGAGAGAAAGGGGCAAAAATTTCTGTTGTGCTGTATGATTGCACACAAGTTTCACACACAAACATCTTTGGGTTCGCTCTCTTAAAGCTGGTAACTGCTGCCTGGCTTTTAACTGAAAGGTAGCAAATAATTAAGTTGATTTACTTTGTGCAGGAAATAACAAGACAAAAAATGTGAAAAAAGAGAGGTCTCCTGTTTTGTTTTTCCCTGAACAAGCAATAATTATTGTAATACTGTAATTACCGTTGTTAGCAGCAGCTTCAGAAGGAAGGTGATATAAAAAAAGAAGCTTGATAATTCTGAAAAAGGAGACTATAATGTGTTCAAACGTAAAAACTAAAGAAGATACAAACACTCTGAAAGGAGCTACTTGTCCCTATCAATTTTTATGGGGATAATAACACAAAAATACCTGCATCAAACTCAAACTCTGCTCCATCAGCACTCGTGTCACTCTGAAGGCCCCCTCCATTGTCCAATCCAAGGCCATCCTCGTGCTCGTGGCAGGCATTTGGCTGCAGTTTCATTGGCTGGGTTGGTCTGTGCAAGCTGACTCCTTTAAAGGCTGGGGTTACCACAATGAACTTCATCCACTGCCTTGCTAAGGCAACCAGACCTTTCTTTAAGGTCACTAAGGCGGGAAGGCCATCACTCTTTAAATAAAAAAAAAAAATAATTAAAAATTAAAAATTCATATCACAGCATTTTGAAGTAAATTGGAGGGGAGAAAAAGTCAAAGCTCTCTTAAATCTCTGTGCTTAAGAGGCTTATGACAAACATGCTGGCACCACAACACATCAAGCAAGAAGCCAAAAAGCTGAGAGATAAAAATTACAGCTTCATTTAACACAGTAAATACATTTATCTACATGACCTGAGGATCTAGCCCGAGGGACCAAAAATAAACCACAGGAAGGAGTTTTATTAAATATGAAGCTAAAAAGTACTTGAGTTATAAGGCTCTGAACTATGGGCTAAGATTTATAGCAACTCTGTACAAACAGAACTGAAATTAAAAAGACTGGGTTTTCCATTGTTCATATGCAGTATTTTAAGAGCATAAATTTGAGGCCAAATATAGGGATTGTTTTGATTACATCACTGAATTGTCCTAAAGAAAACAAAAGCTTGTTATTTCGACCACAAATCAAACTGTGCTACTTGTGCCACAAACTGTGCTATTCCTGATCACTGGCTCTCAGCTGAAAATGCTGCAAACCAAAGTGTTTAAGTCTGACAGCTGTGGAATTGGATTATGAAAATGACACAAAATCAGGAATAAACACTCCTCCTTATGCCTGATGTTTGTTCAAATAACTATTTCCCACTACAATCTAGACATTTACATTCTAAAGCCATCAAGAAAAAGATTTGATTCTTAAGCCTTAAAGTTTGTACAATTCTAGTTCCTTCCTTAAACTGTCTGCATTATCCCAGTGTTTCTAGAAGACATGAAAACTAGTTCCAAGGAAAGAATTTGGAATAAACTAACCAGCAGTTCATGCACTTGCCTCAATAACTGAGATTTATTCAATTTTAAAACCATGAAAAACAAAATCTTATAAAAAGGCTATTGAAATATAATGGAGAGGGAAAGAAATGTGATTTAAAAAGCCATATACAGTTCTAAAGGCATGCCTTTTTGGTTTATGATCTCTCATGTATTTATTAATAACACAGTTTGATAAACATTATTCATATATACAGGCCATAACAAAAATAGCAGATGTCAAAGAAAATGAAATGAAAGAAACAATATCTACTTATCAATTTAAAGGTGCATATGAGTTTGGGTTATATTTCCTTGTTTGATAACCTTCCTCAAGCTGTTGCCAAATTTAAGACATTAGAATTGGTGCAATTGAAACGGAAAGACTGAGATATTTCCAGTTTTCCTGGGTAACTCACCATAGTGGCATCCTCAATAATGGAATAATTTGCTTGATGAAGGTAATGGTGCAATATATTACAGAGTAAACAAGAAGGATTTTCTTGCAAGAAACGAGCCACTTTGGTAAGCCTGTTGTACTTGCTTCTCAGGGGAAAGTGCACACTTTTATTCTAGATTAAAATAAAAACATTTTCAACATATGAACATACTTGCAAACAGAGCATCAATGACAAGATTTCATCTATGATACAACAAACTTCTAACCCCATTTTGAACTTCTGCAAGAAAGATTTGCCTCATGGGCACCTACCTTATTTGAAATAGTGTATGTGTTTTAAAAATCATTCTTGATGTGTATTTATTTATATGAAGCAATAAAAGAAAAGCCTGGATTCAAATTGCAGACCTTATAAAGTTAATTCTGGACTAACAGGCATATATGCAAAGCCAGCTGCAATTTCCAAAGAAACTTTTTATTCTTAGTTAAAGACCAAACAGGCACTTCTTCTAATTTGGTTTAATGCCAGAAAGAGGGTAGGAAAAATAAATAGGAAGGGAGGTAAGAATAAGAGACTGCTGCAAAGGATAATTTTTGAGTAGAGCAGAAAACCAGCTTCACACTCAGGTCATCCATCTCACAATGCAAGACAGGATCTCAGCGTGGGTATCACCTCAAAATCTTCCCACTAGATGGTGCCAATCAAACCAACAGCAAACAAAAATATTTCATAAAATATACCAGGCACTACAGCCATATTTCTTAGTCTTATTTTACCTGGAGATTCACTCACCAGTAACAGCTCTGAAATTTAGACTGTGTACAAAAAGCACAGCTACTGCATTCTTGTGACCAATTCCAAAGCTTCACAAGAGAGGGTCCAAGTTTGCCAGTGAAAATATCCAGAATTCCAAAAACTATATATTACCTATCACACTGTCCTGTTCTGATATGCTCATTGATTTTATAAAGCTCCCTTACCTCTAGAGCTTCTGTCATAATGCAGCCCATAACAGCACAGATCCGCAGGGTTCCTTCAGTTTCCAGTTTATTTAATGAGGACTTCACTTGATCAATGGGAACGAGCCAAGCACCAACCGCAGGCGTTGCAGTGCTCAGGAGGTTCAGCTGCCTGTGGAGAAAAATCAAGAGAAAGGGGTGTTCACAGGCAGCAGCAGCAATCAGCAGGATTTTCTGATGCTGTTATGAACACCAGTCAAGTGAGGTGGGAGTAATAAACACAGACTTAGTGCCTAGAAAACAAAAACTGGTGAGAAGTACCTAAGGCAATTTTTGTTTGACTCACTCACACACTCACTCATGATTCTTCCCACTTTTGCTATTCCTTCCTTTTCCCATTTGATTCCCTACTGAAATCATACAGTTTGAAATTCTCATCACTGACTGAATCCCACACGAACTGTTACATGTCATGAAGGACTTTTGCTAAAGGACTGAGGCAAGAGTACCAGCAGAGTATTTTCCATTTTATGGCTCTGAAAAACTAATCATAGAAAGATGTATCTTGAACTTTACAGTGCAATGGCAGTAAGATCACTGAGCTGTTCTCTTCATTAGCACCTCATCTACTCAAAACAAATACCCTCCCTTGCCTTTCTCCCTCACACATTTCCATCTCCCCAGAAGTTGTTAGTGAGGGCTTTTTGTTTCATTTGGGTTTTTTACTCTTCCTTTTTTCTTCTTTTAATCAGGTCTAGCTAAGAATTTTCTAGCAACACTTCCATAGAAATGACAATAAAAAACTGAAACAAGTGTTACTGTGATATATACACACCCCAAAATTTTCATTTCCAGAGAAACTTCAAAAATTACTGAAATTCCATTCAGAACCTACCAAATACAAATGCAACTTAAAGCAGAACTGCCATTTTCTTTCTTGAAAATCAGGTAAAATTATACCTTGAATATATATGGGCTGGGGAGCGCACATTGGTGGGGGCTGCAAAACTAAACCAAATTTCTTTGATTGTCAACTTCATGCTGCAGGAGTCAGGGGGAGGAGGCATCAAGGGGATATCTTTTTTCAGATCATCAGATTCAACACCTTCATCCTTAAAAAAAAAAACAAAACCAATCATGAAGTCAAAAGTGAAATTGTTTTCCAAAATTATTACACTGAAATGCACTAACATACCATACTGTGATCATAAAAAATTGTTTCATAGGAATTTAGGCAAAGAAAAATGAACTAATGCTGTCCACTAACCCTCCCAAGGGATTCTGCAGAAAGCTGGAAGTTTAGTGCCTAAGCATACAGTATGAATGACCAATCATTTCTACCCAAAATGAACATACCTGCTCATCTGAAACTGAATTTCCATTAATATCTGAGGAGGGACTTATTCTGTCACAAGGGAGGTTGTCTTCAGACACGTCAGTGTTGTAACCACTACCAGTGGGGGAATCTGAAGAGTTGTTTGATGCAAGCAATCCACCTCTCTCTGTGTCTCTTGATTTACCCATGACTCCAAATGTGTTATACAACACTGCCCCAGACTGTCTTCCCCCTGCAAAAGTACCCAGACTGTAAAGGCTGGCAGCACATAAACATCTCTAAGTTATGTCCCATAGAAAAGATCTGCATTTAAGCAGAGAAATACACAGAATTTTGGTTAAACAAGATCCATTACCATTTTACACAACAATTTATCACTACAATTTTGAGCTGATGGTTTGTCAGAAGTAGATGAAGAGTACTCACATAAAGACTGTTTTTAAATACTATTCTCTGAAAAAAAAGTTATCTGGATGATAGAAAATACATATGTACTCTGGGTTTTTTTTTTTTTTCTGAAGCTAGCTTTCCCCTCCCAGAGCAAAACTCTGGCTCTAATAATGCACTTATTTTGGGTAAGGTCAGGATTTAAGTGATTAGTGAAAACATCAATTCCAACCTTCACTTCAAGTTCAGAAACTGATGAAACCAGTTCATATGGAATTATTTCATACACTATATAAGTGCTACAACTAAAAATGTCTTTATTGTATAACCTATGAAATTTCTTTACCACAGACACGTACTATTCAGTATCACCTAGATTCAACAATTTCTAATCAAATAATTGCTAAACAAGAAGACCTAACAACAGAATTGGCAGTAATCTCATAAAACAAAATAATACAAAGCCTTTAAAAGCTTTACCTTTTATAGTTAAATTTTCAATTCCACACTCAAACATTATCCAACCCCACTTCTCTTGACTAGGACCAATTCGAGCTACATCTGGAACAGCTTGTTGATCTGTTTCATCCACAAAAGCAAACTCATCCAACTCTTCCAAAGTAAAAAGAACTTTTGATTTCCCAAAAGGAATGGCCGTTATTGCACAAGTTCCAATATCTGTGAAAATAAACATATTTACTACTTTGTTACGAAATGGAAAAAACTTTACATCTGCAAACAGCTCTATGAAGTTTAGAGTGTTTTGGGTGAGTTATCCCTTTAGTATTCCTCAAACAGGAGGGGGGGGAGAAAAAAGAAAAAGTTTGAAGTTGAAGCACAAGCAAGAAAAAGAAGCATAGAAAGATGGCAAAAAAGCCTTGCTCCTGGTATGTTAATATGGGCAGGATCATCTTTAAATTTGGAAAAAAAAAAAAGGACTGAGCAACATTTTAAATAATTTTATATCTAAATGTCAAATATCTCAGGAAAAGAACTACACTGAGTCACTTTATATCCCTTCTAATCCTTACTCTCTGCTTCCAATTTCTAACTGCATCCACTTTTGAAGTATAAATTAAATGCTAAGATCCTTAGAAAGGCCTTTCTCAAACCTTTTAAATAGAAGATGGTGACTTTTCTTGGTTAGAACTCCAAAATTGGCCCTCTTGACTGTCTCCAGCATACCTGATACGGGGCACTACTGCTAAGATTCTACCCATAACTAAGTAAAAATGGAGGTAACCATTTCAGTGTTCTCTTACTGCTTTTGTTTTCCTCCAATTTAATTTGCTCACCCATCTTTGCAGAGCAGTGGGATTTTTTGTTGTTTGTTTATTTATTGTGTATTTTTTAATCATCCTGGCTTTACAGAGTACTTCCTCATGTCTAAAGACTCCTGTTCCTTATGGGACAGAGTGAAAACTGATATAGATTCCATCAAAACTGAAGCAGTTTAACAAAAACTGCCTCTACTTTTGGTCATCTTTTCCTGGTTAGTTTTTCCAGGATCAGGAGTTATAGCAAAATTTAACTCATAGCTTCTTTAAGGCATTTCCTCAACACAAACAACAAGGAAGTCAATTGGGTAGATCTCATTTTCAGTTTTAGAGTCATTATAGTCAAAAATCTACAGGTTGTCATGCTGAAATTGCTGGTACAACAGGCACATTATTAAAAGTGTTAGAAATCAGCAAGAAAGCAAATAAGTGTAATTCAATCCCTGCATAAGGTGACAAAAAATGGTAGCTGAAAAGAGACCACCTGGGAGGAAGGGAGCTCAGGCCTCAAATTCCAGCAGTGCGGGTCAATATTTACAGTGCAACACATCTGCCACTCGAACTGCTTACAAGTTTGTCTAGACAGTTCTTAGTCTGCCTAAGTTTAAATCTTATACTTAGTGGAATCACAGAAAATAATTCATCCCAAAGTTCTTTTTCAAATGCCTGCAAAAACTTCAGGTGCAAGTGGCTTTTTATCTGTTGATAAAAAAGCCACAACCAAACCACAAGATAAAGACCAACTGTAACCAGTTGATTCTATGAAAGATGACATTTCCACATTTTAATATTGTTTAATACCTGTCGTATCAAGACCTCTAAGCTGTCCATGCACACGATGGATGTTCAATTTAGCAGCAATTTCTTTTCCTTTTTCTGCTCCAGAATTGGATCTCAGTGAGCCAGAAGACTGGGGCTGCATTTTGCTGGTCTGGATGTAACGATCAAACGTGACAGAATTCCTCCCAGTCTCCGCATTGTTCGAAGTCTCCTCAACTATACCCCTTTTCAATATCAGGGAGGAAAAAACAATTAAGCAAATCTCAAGACAAACAAAGATAATTGAAATGAAATATGTCTCAAGGTTCTTACAAATAGTGACATGTACTATTCTTACCTGTTCATCCGAACTTGAGTAGCAATTCTATCAAAACACAAAGCTACTAAGGAAACGTGAGTCACGGTTTTGCTGGAAGAAACTCCTGGGGATTCATCCACAGATGCTTGTAGCAAACACAGGTTCACCTGCACATAGAATTCCATCAGAGTAAAGACACTTAGGAAAGCACGTTACATTAATCACCAATTTCTGACACAATCTTATCTTATACTTTCAGTAACAAGAAAAATAAAGCCATCACACCTAGAACGTAATTTAAAGATGTGGCAGCCAGTTACCCCTATAGTGGTTGTTATAGAACTATTGCACATCTGCCATCATAAAATTAAGCAGCTCCAAAAGAGCCTATCCTACTCCAAACATTAGCTCTCTAGCACAAATGCATAGCTTCACTTAAGCTTTCGGGGAACAAACAGGGATGGAAAATAAGGGTCATTTTGGGAGGCACTTTTCTACTAAAAAGTTAAAAAAAAGTTGTTACCTTTGGAACTGTAACATTGGCCTGAAGACCTTTAATTGTCACATTATCTTGCTTAAGCGAGAGATTGGTCTGTGCTGGTCCCTGGTTTGTTGTTCCTGTTGTGGTGGTGTCTATTTTTGTTCCTCTGATGTCCTGCTTCGACGATAACTTGGAGAGGGGAGAAAAATAGTTTATTAGCACAAACTCAAGAGCTGCTGAGCTCAGGAGTAACAGGATATTTTATTAGCACTGAAGCAGCAAGAGATTCTGACTTTATTTAAAGCAATTAAGCATGATTTCCAGAACAAGGGCTGCAGCACTTAGAGGTCCTAGTAGGTCTAAAACCTCAAGGGCAGCAGTGCCATTCTGCAGTAATCTTAACAACCAGACTTCAGCTGAAAGTTTGAAGTCTACACATGTAAGTTTTATAAAACAACCTACTATGAAGCAAATTATTTGTGTCCACTACACTGTGAAGTCTAAGAAATCATAAAATATAAATGTGGTCATTACCTTGGACAGAAAGAACTCCTAATTCTGTAGAACTACCATGCAATTCTTTTTAAGTTAAATTAATTTTTTAAGGTCTCAGATGAACTGCAAAAAAACCCACAGGCACTTTCACAGCTCTCCCTAACTACTGTAAAATAATAAATAATGTCTCGCTGAAATGAATATAATACTTAAGAATATCAGTTATAGTAATTTCAAAGAACAGAATGTGCGATTTGATCTCACGTAAATTACTCTAGTTATGAACTAGACCACCCAAAACAGAAAAACCTCAATCCTGTAAAAGATTTCTGGACAGTGAAAGACAATATGCAAGAGCTGATTATAAAAATGCATGTAAGTATGTATTCGAAATTGATACAGCATTTAGCTACTATATCTCAAAAAAGTAAATTCAATTCAAACTTTTTCTATGTAAGGTACAGAAAAGGGCATTCTCCCAAATGCATGTGGATTTCCCTTGCTCCTTCCTCACATTTTCCGAGAAGCTGGTCTTGCTGTTCTGCACAGCATCCCGCAGGACTTTGCAGTGCAGGTCATCCACGATCGCTGCCGGGTGCCGGGAGCTGGCACAGTGCACCATGGCCTCGATGTACCTGGGAGGGGAAAACAGCCAGAAGAGACCATTTAAGCTCCCAGTTTCACGTGGCACACCATCAACCACGTGTAATTAACACTACCAGAGGAAAAAATAAGCATTGACAGACACAAAGGGCACTTCCCATTCTTCCAGCTACCTCATAGGAAATGCGGAATTACATCCGCTGGGCACCAGGCCCCGCTGTTCCATCAGCCACATGATTCAATCCTTTTACACAAGCTTTTGCTGAACAGAACAGCTGTGATTTTAGACAATTTTAGTATCATCAAAATAAAATTACCTATCCAGTGCCTCTGCTACAAGAGGAGTCAGAACTACATCTACAGTTCCTTTTACTTCCACTATTGCCGTTGTCCGTGTCTGGAAGACCGGGTGATCCAATGTCCATTCCTCTGTTATCGTTTCATCATCTGTATTCTCTGCAGACTTCTTATCCAAAGGAGTGTAAGGTGTGCTAAACAAGTCAAACACACATTCATGATCAGGCTTTGCAAAAACAAATACAAGAGTGTTCTGGTATCATTTTAATTCTTAATAAAATCCACATAAATGGCAGGTTTCTTCTACCATATAGCTTAGAAAGTACACAAACATAATCCCAGGGCAAGGCCTTCCCTAGATTCAAGTTCAGCTTCTGGCAAAGAAATGGACACTTGCCATTAGCACCTCCAAATTCATCTAAATTGAATCACCATTTGTAATCTTGAAAATGTACAAGTGAAATAATTTAATGCTTGCACTGTGTACTTTCTTTTTGACCAAACCCAAATATTTCATAATAGAATGATCTGTTCTGAAATAGATCTGGTACTGAAAATTACTGCTGTAAATCAAATTTTGAAAGGGCTAGCGGGAGCCAAAATATTTAAGAGTGTCAGGAAAATTCTACTGTTGAAAAATAAGCTGATAATGTCAGGGTGTGTTCAACTTACTTAGATGTTGATCCTGTAAGCTGCATGCCTCTGTCCAGTAATGAGTTAGCTGTGAGACCCTGTTTAACAATCTAAGATAAAAGTGGAAAGAAATTTATTATATTCTCCCTATATATGAAAAAAAACCCCAACCAAGGAATCTTTAAAAATTCCCCTTAAAGCTTTTTTCCCTTGAAAGACTCCCTTAGAAGCAGATTCTCCCATACAGGATACAGGAACTCCTAGGCCTACTTTTTTAATTCCTTGAAAAATCAGATTACACTGCTTTTACATAAACATTGATTTATTGCTTTTAAAAAACCCCTTCAAATACTAATCTACATAAGGTTTGCATGAACACAAACCTTTTCTGCAAAATGATAACAAATTCAATTCCAGAGCTCAAACACCTGTTTTCTATCAAGTAATTTCCATTAGTTTTCATGTATTTCATTTCGGCTCCTTCCTTAAGCATGCATGCTCAGGTCATTTAAAAAAAATAATTTCCTAAATCTGGGTTGCAATTTTATTTTGAAATAAAGCACTGAGAGCCTAAATTATACTTTACCAGTATTAAATGTAACGTTACTGCAGCTTTGTAGAACATATTTTAAACAAAATTCACATAAATATCCTTCAGCTGCATAGCACTCAACAGGCAGCATTTTTTAGTGCAACAGTGATAGCTCAGAACACACACCCACAGAATTCTAACTCCATCTTTCCTTTTCCACAGCCTCCCAGCCACTCAGCCCCATGATCTGAAGTCAGAAATTCAAAATATTCCTTCATTAAAAGCAAAGAAATTTCAAATTTCTTGTAGCTTATTCACGCAACTGGTACTAAGCCATTTTAAGCTATTTTGAATTCTTACTCCTTTCTCTACTCCTCCATCTTCCATACCTTAAAAGTTGGGACAGAGAGTTGCTCAAAAGATGAGGAACTTTCTTCACTCGTTGGTGTGTCAAGGTCTAAAGGGCGATGTAATGAGGATTTGGAAGTTCTTTTGTTAGTCGGATGCTTTACTGACCAGTTGATCACCTGGAACTGGGTCAGGTAATTTTGGTAGCATGCCATTACAGGCTGCTGGGAAGTTATTTGCTCCCGTTCCACAGTCTTCTCAGAGTCCAGGACATACATGTTGTCAACGTGCTCATCATCTCCTCCCAGAGCTGAAACAAATGAAGCCTGGGAAGGATGAGTCTTAATTGGCAACGTTTTCATATCTTGACTAATTTCTCCATGGATTGTGCTTGTTAAGGGTCCTTCCACACTGTGATAAATAGACCCCCTGCTGTATTCAGTTTTCTGAGCTTGCTTTTTTCTCTTCTTCCTCCCTGGATAGGTTCCTGGACCTTCATCACTGCTTATTGGCTCAAACTCTTCTGCAGCTGAAAAATAAGCCTCGCTGTCCGCCATGGACATGCTGGAATCCATCGAGCGGTACTGGTGGAACGAGTTGGAATCTGCTGAGGGAGTGTAGGGGAAAGAGCCAAAACTCCTCCTCTGCTTTGGGGAGTCCAGGACGTTCTCATCGCTGCGGGACACGTCGCTGCTGAACTGCACTCCCACGGGGACGGGCTGCTTGTCTCCGTAGAACGCTGCCGTGAGGCTCTTGGTGCTCCCGAGCCGGGTGGAGCACACGGACGCCTGCCTCTTCAGCGGGGACCTGATGGGAGACTGGCCCACGGGCCTCTCCTGGGGGCCTGGGGATGCAGGCCGGCCCTCTGCACCCTCCACCGCCACACTGGGAACGAAAATAAACACTTCACCTGCTTATTTCATTACTAGTGCTTCTCTTCCTACACTGTACAACCTGTCAAATGCATCCATGATTCTGTGACTTTCCATTAGTGCAGCCATTACTTCCATAATGCTGGTTGCATGCTGAATTCTGCTACTTGCCTACATATAGAGGATGTAAACCCAAACGTTTAATAGCAAGTGCTGGTGTCTTTACATGCTGGATTTTCTACCCTAATCAGGTAACCATCCCGTATTAGGGATCCAAACTGGCATTCAAACCAGGAAATGAGTTTCAGCAGCACCATTTTGCAGCTTTAAAAATTGCTAAATCAAAGGCTTTTCTTACATCTTAGAGCGTTTGGGAGTTGAATTATGCACCTACTCAGACAGGAGTACTAACCTTCCATGAGTATCCTCCCTTTTTGCACTGGGCAGGAACTCCTTCTGCCCAAGGTGATCCTCAGCGGTGGATGAGGGGCTGTCCTTCTCCCCTGCAAGCAAGGGCAGGGCAGCACTGGAGCTGCTCGTTTCCTCCGAAGAGGATGAGGAGCTGTGGGAGCGCAGCGGCACCTGGAGGCTCAGGTGCTGTGCTTTCCTTTCCATTTCTATCCCCACAGATCTGCAGTCCCAATCTTTTCTTTTGACACCGTTTGCTTTACCTAGGATCAGGGGCGGAAAAGAAAAACTGAATATCTGATAACACAACTGCAGTGGACTCTTCCCTGCCTACTGAAATAAAAATCACTACTAAATAAAAGCCCTGGTTTTGGAATGCATGCATATACTAGCATGTTGTAATGACAAAAATTAATAAAATCATGGCAGCAAAACATCAGATTGTCTTGGTCGGCTGCTTTCTATATACGTAGAACAGACACAAGTCAACAAACTCCTTTTTACTCAGAAAGGAGTTGCATATTAATATAAAAATCCAGCATATTAAATATTAGAAGTGGTCAGGCCACATGAGCACAAGCAGTTCTACTTATTAACCAGATTCATAAACACTATAAATAGCAAAAAGTTAAGACATTATACTTTTGGGCAAAATAGAGCAAAAATGCAGTACAGTACATTCTCACCATCTAAAATTTTAGGAATCTCTTTAGTAATTATCCATTCTCCTGGCTGCAGTAAAGACTGCCCATAAAACATATCAGATTCTGCACTTGTGCTTGAGAAAGCAGAGCTGCTTGAAGGTGTCAGTTCCTCAAGTTTGAAAAAATCCAGCCCCGTTAAGGTGCCGCCGAAGAATCGACAACCACCGAGACAGCCACACTTGTTCTTGCTTCTCTTATTTCTCAAATTATCATCAGGCCACAAAAACCACAACCTATGAAAGGCAGAAGAGCAGAAAACAAAACAAAAACGTGACCATGCTGAAGCTCAGTGAAAGCAAGATTAAAAGATATCCCCTCTCAAACGCACCTCCCTCAGCCGCGTCGCTCACCTCTTGGTTCGGTTATCGTGCGTTTCCAAGAAATGCCTCTGCACTTCGTGTTTAGAAGGATGATCTGCAGCCAAAGCAATGTCAGCAGTGATGAGGCCCAGGTTGACAGAGCCAGCTTCCAGCCAATACGCCCTCCTCAGTATTGGCTGGAGGCCAGTTCTGCAGTTGTTCACCTGCTCGACGTACTGTCTGAGCTGAAGGTCCTGGATGGCGGCGCTGATGCCCTCCCCAACAGACTGGTTGTGGAGGTTGCAGTTTGCGATGCGTATGGCACCCATCTGAAAACGGGATTTAAACAGGAGCTCTGACTGTTTGTGAGTGAAACAAAGGAAGAACGGCCTTAAACCAGTTAACACATCCCATATTACAGCCCAAAAAGATCTCAGTGAACTTCTCTCCGGGGAAGTAGTTTTATATGCAGGTCAGCACACACATAAAAGAAGGCAACTTAGAAATTAATCTCAGCCACTTTTTATATAACAAAAATAAAATCGTTACTTAAAAGCATCCTTTTGTAAAGAGATCAAAAAAGAAAACAACTTAACAGATGTTGTAATGAAACTTTAAAAAACTTAAATCATTAACTTCTTCACTGTCATTTAAAACCTAAGGAATCTGAAACTTTCCAACTTGCTTAGTCTTCAAACTTCAAATAATCTGAAGACATTGGACCAAGTTTCCCGCACAGCTTGAGTTCTCTCCAAAATGTCACCATGAAGCACCTGAAATTTCAGATCCAGTTTTCCAACTCTAAAACAAGGAAAGCTGAAAGATAACCCAGCCAGGGAAGAGCTACCCCCAGGGTTAATATTAAATTATTAGTTCTCATCTCTGTCACAGATTATAAAGGACCACTGAAAACCTTCTTTTTTTTCTTTTTTTTTTTTTTTAAGTTTGAATGAAACACATTCAGGATATAATTTTCTAGAGTGGTTCAGGTTATTAAGCTGCCTTTGAAAATACTGCCATTCATATTTATGCCTGCAGACACCGTTAATATTTATGATGGTGCTTTTTAATATTGGATTCAAAAGAATTTGGAGGCTCAAACGTATTTTTTTACTGCCACAGGGCAGCAAGTCATTCAAATGATGAGATACTGCATCATTAAAAAAATGTCTAAAATAATTACCACTGCCCTTTAGTTAGATTCTTGCTCATACTGTGAAGCTGTGCCCAAAACTTTTAATTTTAAGTCTACCATTTAAAACTGCATTTATTAATTAATAGCACAATTACTACTCAGTTATGTCAGCATGGCAGTTGTCTTCTTTATAGTTGTTACTATAACTCAACTGTATCTAAACTTCTATTTTGCTACACTAAGTAAATTATTCCTTTTTTTTTTCCTGTGCAGTAGGATAATGGAGAGAATATCAGCTCTTGTCTGCACAGCCCTTTTTGAACAGAGGATTCAGCCAGGCAGCGGCAAAAACACTTCTCCCTTCTCTACCAAAGATACATCTAAATTCACACAAGAGGATTGTGAGTTATTCAGCACTGACTCATATATGATCCAAATCAATCATTTCCACTTGCTGAATTATTAATTCACAGCACAAGTTCTTATCAGCTCTCAGATAGAAACACTGAGATTTATATTGCCCGGTGTGTTCTAAATAATTTTACACCAATCCTGCAGCTTCCACTTTTATTTTGGGAGACATATACTCCTCCTTACTGTTTTCTAACATAATTAATGGGATTAATAAGTAGAAGCCAAATTGACCTACTCCTGGGTCCGGTCCATGATGAGGTTTTATCCCTTAAAGTTTTAGAAATTCTGCTTAGTCCACTGCACGCAAGCAAGCCATTAACTCAGGTAGATATTTTATCAAAAAACACAAATATCTTTATTGACAAAGTATTTTAATTGTTGTTAAGAGAAATATTTTTACCTTGATATTAGTGGCACAGCCATGTTCTACCACATACAGATCTGCTCCATCCATGGCTAAGCGTGTCATCGTGTACTTTAAGTCATCGGACGTTGGGCACGGCCCAGGCACAGAGTTCATCTGAAGGAAAAGGGAAAAGAAACAATAAAGGAAAGAAATAGATCAATGTCCATTAGGAGCTTAATTTGTGCCAATCCTTTCATTTATGTTGTGTTTAACATCCAACCTGACTACACTCCACGTGTCTTAGTAACATTAAGGCTGGATTTCTGAACTGTTCCAGAGAACCTGTGCGTGTGCAGAGAGCAGTAAAGACGGATGGAAAGGTACCTTTGGGTCACAAAAGCGGCGATCGATGCCGTGCTGGCACAGGATTACGGATTTGGGCCTCTCCAGCTCAAACTCCCGGCACACCACGTGGAACACAAAGGTCTGCCCCCATTCCAGGAGACAGGCGAGCTGTAAGCAAACAACAGCACAATGTGCATCACCACCCACGCAAAATGGACTTGTGGTGGTCGATGGAGAACAGAGAACAACCCCAAGGGTTGGGGCGTGAGCAGGAGGCTCCTGGCTGCAGCAGATTCCTGCTACTCAAGGCTGATTTTTATTCTTGTGTGCACCACAACATGCAAGTCTGTACTTTTTCATGGAAAAGCACGGTGACATTAAACAATTTCCTAAATTATTTAATAAAAGGCAGCAGCTTTTGCTCTTACAGTCAGCCGAGAACTTCATTGTAAAGACAGAGCTCCCAACGCTTTATCACAAAGAATACTTCAAGGTACTTCATTACCATTCACAATTTAAATGTCAGATTTGCTTGTATAAAAGCAAAAAAAGTTACATTCAGAAAGCACAGGAGGAAACTGGCTCAACAAAACACTGCTGATTCTTGCTAGACCTAGTAATTAGCCTATTGTTGATTTAAGTCTTTTATATCGTTAGCTCGCTCATAAAGGAAATGATTCATGACTGTCTCTCTCTATTATGAGAGGGAAATGGGTTTTCTTTGGCTTGCCAAAGGAAAGGGCACTTAAAATCAGCAGTAATTTGAATGGAATTTAATATAGCTATGACTGTCCTGCACAAAATCTCTCCTCCTCCGTTCAGCGTAGCCCCTTCCCAAATTCTTGCAATACATCAAACTGTGGAAGGAAAAAAGCCAATGAACCTGAAACAGCAAATTCAAGTTCTGCTCCACAGCAGTGCTGACAACTAAAAACAAAATAAAAATCCTACACGAAGCATACAATTGAGAATGGCTTTATAAGAGAAGAAAATCCTTAGATTGCGTTAAGCATTTAGAAATGCTCTTTAACCTCGGAGTAATTTGAATCAGCTAAGTTTAATTATGAACCATGGAGCAATAGAGCAAATACTACAGATCATCTAAATCAGTGGCAGCATTTTGGGAAGTACCACCACAAATATCTGTATACCTAGCAAGAAAATGTTTATTCCTTAAATTTACTAAACTGGCTTGTATGACTTATTTTGATTTTATTTTCTGCAGAAGTCTCCTAATGAAATCTGTTTAGTCCTAGAAAATAATGCCAATTTTTAGAGGAATAAGAAGATGTAGAAGTGTCTTAAAAATTTAAAAATAAATAAAGCAAATAGTAACTACTAAATAGAATGTATGTACTTTTCTTATGCCTCAGAATACACCCATCAAAGCAACCCTCCTTTAAAGATCTGGCAGACCACACCAGAAATAAATCAAAATGATCTGCCTGTTGTATACTTGGAGCCATTCACCTAGCTGGAAAGACAAATGTAACATAAATGGCAAAATTAAAAGGGGTTAGTGCTAAGACTGACCTAACAAAGTGCAATACTGGGAAAGCAAACTGTGTTCCAGTGGGACCAAGCAGCAGAATTTATGCAGTGAGCAGCTACTTCTGAGGCCTGTCCGTACCACACTCCCACAAATGATCTCATTTGCCTCCTACTTTAAAACATGACTGTGACAATGGCTCCTTTGGCATCTCCTGTCCCTTTACAGAAATTATTAGATTATAAAGCTACAAAGTAAAGGTTACTTAAGGCACAGATCACGCGCTTTCCAGAAATCCACGCTGCGCCAGTTCTCCAAGGAAGAAGGAGGTTAATAAGAAGGTTAATACCTCAACACTTCAGAATGGTTTCTAGATGGTACCTGTGGTGCTGTCACTTTGGCTGTGAGGCTTCCAGCCTGCACATCTATCAGCCAGGCGTATTCCAAGGTGTCACTTCCCAGGGGCAGCCCTTCCGCAGAAAACATGGCGTGAGCGCGGAGCTGCAGGCCCGACAGGCTGATGTGGCCCTCCCGGAGCACTTCGTCCACTGCAGGGCGCTGCGAAGGACAAGGAAGTGGAAGGCAATTCTTGCCAAAGAGGCAACGCTGGCCTAATTTAATCCTATTTATTTTATTGACAAAATGAAAAAAAAAATCTGGACAAAAATAAAGATTTTTACAAAATACGCAGCAGATTTTTCTTATGATTCACAAGCCTTAATAAAAACTTCGTGCAACACGAAATTCCTACCGAAAAAGAATTCGGTTTTAAGATCAACACAACTTCCACAATACAGACACACAAACACTGACTGACTACCTGATAATTGTCATTCAGAAACAAATTCACTGGAGACAGTACAAGCTGAAGCATTGTTTCTCTAAATCCTTTCTTCATCTCAAAACACAGCCTCTCCAAGAAAGCTGTAGGGCACTCTGGACCATCTGGACTGCAATGCTGAAATAAAAAACAAACACATCTGTTTCAGAACCTGAAAATACACAGCACGGTTGAAACTTTACTATTAGTGGCAAACCCGTGAGCAGGAAGCATGCCAATTTTCCTCTAAGTGGATACTCAAAAAGAAGCCTGTGCAACTTCAAAAACCTTTTAACAATTGCATAAACAGCAATTCAAACCTATTTGGGCGAACCTAATGTTTTATCTGGATTTTTTATTCCTAGGGTTCCCTCAGAACTCAGGAGCACAGAGCAGAGTGCACCATTATAAGACAAATTTGAAAATCAGCAGAGAAATCATAATGGTCAATCAAAAATATCACACAAATCAAGTTCTGTGAATAACAAACATATTAAAAAATTATCCAGTTCTGCCTCCCAGATAAGCAAAATAAATCCCATCTCAAAGTTGTTTAGGTAGCCACAGTTTCAGCAGAGAGTATATACACATTTTGGTAAGCACCACACCAACTAAATGTCCCAGGCAGTTAAATGTGGATCCAGATTATGAAACTAAAAAAAAAATAAATTACAATAAGCAAATTCTTTTATGACTATCAAGTACTTACCACTGGCAATCTCCCATGCACTTTGTACAAATTAACAAGCACAGTGATATCCCACGGGCGTAAAGTAAGAGGGTGAACGGGCTTGACTGAGCTTTCATTTTCCTTTTTGTCATTTTCCACTCCAACAGCTGTCCACCCAGAGCTTGAGGATGTTGACAGGGACAAAACAGGGCTTGAAATAACCTCTTCGAAATCAGTGTACATGTCATCTTCCCCAAAATAATTTTCCTAGGAAAAGGAATTGTTATGATCATATGGAAAACAAATGAAAAACATGCAGGCAATGAACTGAAATACAAATCCAATCTTCTGTATGTCAGTCCTCCCTAAAGTAAGTGGTATAGCCACAACCTGTAGCTAAAGGAACATACATACTTTTATTTTATGAAAACTGGATAGCTTAAATGTGCAAATTGAGGCCACGTGCTTTGCAGAAAATGAAGGCAGCTCAGGAGTTCTCACAGTCCTGGTATTTGAGATGCATGCAACACAAGTAACTGAAATATGATTGTTCTGAAATATTATTACTCACATTTTTAAACAGATTTTGTGCTTTTAAAGATAGATAACAGAATAAGAACACAAAACACATCCTGCAGGAAGTCACCCTCATCCAACTTTCTGAACGTTTTTTTCAGCAAGCTTAAAAGTCTTAAACATGCTTCTAAAATATTAGGTCATAAACATTTCTTGCTCCGGTCTAAAAGCCACCTTGTGTCTAAGCAAATCCTCTTCAGTTATCTGAGGTCAAAGTAACACTGCCAAATTCTACTGGGAAACAGAAAATCCATCAAATTTCTGGCCATTTATCACATCTCCCTTAAAAAAAAAAAAAAAGCTGGACTCTCAAGAAGAATTTTCTTACAATAATTTTTAATGAGGCAGACCCAGCAGAGGGTGGTAGGAGCTCCAGTAACTCACTCCCGGCAACTTCTGCTGCGAATGCCAGGACCTATAAATCTTTCATTTCCAGACAGCAAACCCTTAGCAGGGTGTGCTACACCATAAAACTACCTCCCAAGATTAGAAGGCTTAAGAAAGCTGCACTGACAATGTGTGTCCAGGAATCTCTACCCCATGTATTAAAAAAAGATCAGTGAAAACAAACTGAAAACAACATTTCAGCCACAAGTCAGGAAAACAAACATAAAAAAACCCTCCTAGAAATCTTTCAGGAGATGCTCCCAGCACAGCTGGACAAAAAGTTCTAAACAGAGCCACAAAAACGCTAAAAAGAGCAATATATGCACATTTTCATAAACAAGCTATTCATCTAAAATTTCTCTTGAGAATTAGAATAGAAAAGCGAAATTTCATGTGAGAAATCTGCACCTAAAAATGAAATCATTATAGAATCTAGGATCTAATGTAGCACTGTTTGCATTTACCTCCAGAGGCAAAGAGCACTGAAAAAGTGCTGCTTTACTTGAAAAGCCAGAAATCCCTCATGAATTTATGGGCTTCAAAAAGAGGGTTCGATAAACAATTCAAATATGGGTTCATTTCCTCTCTACCAGGAGAAATCAAGTCTTCAAGATGCGGTACTGGCCTAATTTTAATCCTATTTATTTTATCGACAACATGAAAAAATAATGAGCATATTTGCAAGTCCTATACTCTACAAAACAGTATTTTCTGCTATTCCTTGCTTACATGCTATACCTTATATAAATTCATGAAAATGACTGTCCTGATATTGATCATCTGTCTCAGAAAATTCCTTAACCTCTGCTCCAAAATGCCAGCCTCCAGAAGCATTACCTTAGCCTAGATCTGCACAGCTTGAGACAGATGTTGAGGGAAAAACAAACAAGCAAAAGCCCACCAAAAAAACACCCCCAAAACCACACACACACAAAAACCAACCACAAAAGTCAACCAAATCCCAAGCATTTCACTGTTAGTCAAGCAGAAGTCAAATGTTCAACTGCCTTGGCTTTGTCACCACAAGGGAGGGTGAGGGAGATAGGAAGGGATTAAACTTAGGCACCCTAAAACATCAATCACGGAAGAGGACGTGGCAAAAACAACATGAAGACACATTTTAAAGCATAAGAGATTAACGTCAAGAAAAGGATGCATAATCCTTCTCCAATCTATACTGAAGAAGCTTTTTAAATTAAGCTTATTCTCATGTCCTTCCCCATTCCCCTCCATTATCCTAACTCCAGAAATGTCATGGAATCTAATCAAGAAAAACAACAGACTGCAGAACTTTAAATGCACCAAAAAGCATGGGTTCTGATATAACTTTGCATAAAAATTGGAGTTTAGATAAGCTCTAGTCGTAATCATGGAATATTTTTTATTTTACTATTTGAAAATGGAAAGAAGAAATTTTCTGCACATGTCCAGAACATGCACTATTTCTTGAAAGAAAAACTATGCTGATATGGGCATATATATATATATATACACACATGTGTATGAAAGAAGTCTTCTCACAAGCCTGTGACAATTGAATTCAGCCCAGTTATACCCTACCACCAAAGTAATTATAAATTAGAACATATTAGTGCCTACAGAAAGTTTTCATCCAAATTCACGTATTCTGCAGAATTCGAAATTCCCATTTCAAAACTAATTATTTCCCTATCCTACACCCATAAATTTAAAGAGTTGTGCTCCTCTGCCTACCTTTATGGAGAGAAAGGCTTTGAGCAAGGGTCCGTACAGGGTTATCTGGGAATCTGGGGAGAGCTCCAGCTCCACGTGGAGCTTATCCGGGGGCAGCTCCGAGGGGTCGAGGGGAAGGCGAGTGGAAGCTGTGGGAGATGAAATCACACTGTCGGTTGCTTTCTGCGATGGCCTTAGCACAGACAACATTGTTTCTTCCATTTCTGACACTTGGGAGCAAAATAAGAGTAGAAAACACATTTTGATTACAAGTTAGGCTTCTGTTGGACAAAGTTCAGCGAACGGGAACGTGGATTAAGTAGACAACTTTGGCAGCTAACTTGTATTGTATAATTACATTAACATGCCTATGCTACAGAACTGGTTTCTCATCTCTAGTAACTATGGGAAGACAAGAAAATATAGAATATTTTAGTCAATGTTAATTATGCAAGAGAAAAACAATCCCTCAAGTTCTGAAAAAAGGATTCAGTGTATTTATCTTGCTTTTGAAGTTACACAAAGACATGCTTTCATTTCGGCGGAGCAGATTTCCCACAACCACACAGCTACTGCAGGATAAACAAGAGAGAATAAACATGCAAAGTGCAAAGTTGTACTAAAAATCCATTCTGAACTAGCAGCTCTGCAGGCCAAAATTTTGTCTCCAACAACCGAATTACTCTAGTCACAAAGCAGTTTGGAAATTCAAATCTTATTTCCTACCCCTTCTTTCTAGTTGGAGTTAGGGACAGGAGAGCCCAAAAATTGTCTTCTTTAAAGTGAGGAAAGGCAACGAGAATGCAGTGATAACTGAAAGTGTTTTGGGGATGAGAAGTGATTGCTGGGGAGTAGAGAACTCTATGGGAAAACCATCAAAAATTGATGCTCCAGCTGGAGGAAGATTTCAGGTGCCAGTTTAACGGGAAGAACTGGCACGTACAGAGCTGCAGACACCTGCAGCCAGAAACCTCCAAGGCTCGAACTCACCATTATTGCCTACAGCTCTTGCTCAGTGCTTGCACCACGTTATGAGTCATAAATCAGCCAAATGCTGCAGTGAGTTGACCACTTTTTATGGAATCTACATCTTTTGTAATGCAACATATTTCTCAGAGTTTTACGGACTGACTCAAAATAAAGATAGAGATGTTGCTACTGCAACAAACACATTCCATCAGCACCAGACAGTAGGAGAGAGGTGGACTGTGCTGGATTATTCACTGAAGGAAGCTGCAGATGAATTACCTGTGTATGTACTTCCAAATGCAGGTTTCAATAGCTACAATTACGAGTGAATGTTCTCAGAATGTGAAGAATGCACATTTGACACAAGCTGACAGTCTCACAAGAGCACTTAATGAGCATCTGCAAAATCAATCTTACCTTTTCTGCTTCATCCTCTAAAATCTGGGTTCTTTTAGATGTGAATTGTTGGAACTCAAACCCTAAAAATGCTATCCAGCATGTCTTCTAACACCTGCTGATTGTGGCCCTTTCAAATTAGCCCTCTTTATTCTTCTAACATTCCTCCTCCATCAGTTCTGCTTCTAGCATCTCAACCTGAAAGAGTTTTATGTAACCCCGTAACTTCCTGCATGCCTCCCTCTGCATTTAAATTAACTTACTTTAATCTCTGTGTTTATAACTTTTTTTTTGCAAGCACATACTTATAGGATATTTGTTATTTAGAAATATTTAGACCGTGAAGTCAAAATAAATCCTTAGATATTAGTGTCAGACTGACCCACCTAACACTCATTTCTGATGGCCATGGTTCACTTTAACAGTGCTAGCTACGATGAAATCTGAGTTTGATATCCATAAAGGGAAGACAATATGATTATATCTCATACATAATGTATTTAAACATTTAAATCATAAGACGAGATCACAACATCCAAAGGGAAAAAAGCTTAGAAAAGCTAAGGAACATGACATGGCCAAAAATACTGTACTTCCTATTTAATACACTGATGTTTAATATAACAAGTGATATTTCATCTTGTGCAACAACCCATTTAAGAGATCCACTTTGTTAAGGACAAGGAGAAGTGAACTGCAGACTGTATCCTCTTTTTTATACAAGGAACTGGGACACATTCTGAAATGTAGCAGCATGGAATGATGTCAGGTTTCAAATCAATCCCAGTGCATTCTAATGATCAACACATTCCCTTGAGACATAAAACAGCAGTTCAGTTCCAAGTTCATCTCTGCAGATGGAAGCAGTGTGATCCAAAGCCCCAGCAGCTTCCTAAATGAACCATGCTAACAAGGAAAAGGTAGTGACACTTACAGGATTGTTTCAGCTGCTCATCTGCCTTCTGAGGATAAATTGGGTGCCAGGAGTAGTCAATTGTAAACACAACACTCGGGACCGTCCAGCATTCAACCCATCCAGCCCTTTCAAAAGGAAACAGCACACTTTTATTTCAAGTACAATACTTCCATTACATATCTTTAAAGCAACCTTAGAAGTTCATGAATCACAAACAAAATAAATAAATAAGAAGAGTCAACATAAATATATAATCTCAATAAAACTCACTCTTCTTGAGTAATGTTCCTCCACTTGGGTTTGCCTGTTTTCTGACCACTCTGACATTCTGCAGAAATGCAAGACTCGGGACTTATTTTATTGGGCTGACAATCTTTTACCAGCATAAAAAGGGAATATTTACTAGGATGGCAATCGGGTAGATACAAATGAAGATCAACATCTTCTCCCTAAAATCAAACATCAGCAAGACAAGTTAATTTACATTCCCTTTATGCATAATGCTCATGCTATTTCCATGTTCCATCTTCACTTGACAGGCAAAGCTGGACAAGAAATCTCTGTTTCTCACCAGTTTCTAGTACAATCCCAAGAGCTCTATAGTTCTGAGTGCTTACAAGTCCAGTAACTTACATATAGCCAGAGCAATCTATAAAACACTGGACAGCTTTTAGTGATCCCTGTTCTCCTGCTGTTGAAACCATACTGCAGAAATTAAGTAACTAAACCAAGTTTACTCCACATCTCAATTAAATCACACTTTAAAAAGAAAGAAACCTGTAAAACATTGCTTTCTTTGCTATCAAATTATACCAAATGAGCAACATCACCATCAACTAGTTTTTTATTTTTAGCAGCAGTAGACAGCTTCTATTTTAAGGAGGACAAGTACAGTAACTCAAAGAATTATCTGCATCTGTTAAAAACACTTTGTGATCATTATTTATTCCACAGAACCTCTTAAAAATCTGGAAGATGCCTTTCCAAAATGGTTTGGGGGTAGCCAGTACAGTATCCGATTCTATCTTTGAACATACATTAGATTTTCACATTTCCTAAATAAAAGGGAACAGAATTCCAAGTGATAAAACACAGACACATATCTAAGTATATACAATAAATATACACACTAAATGTGCATCTGTATGTACGTGTGAAGCATAGGCATGTATGTATTTTTAGGAAATATTTCAATTTTTGTGTATATATAAATTAAACAGCCTATGATCAAATGCTTCACACAAGCAAACTGAATCCATTTACCTCTGGGTTACTTAAAGAAAAATTCTATGCACTGGAAGTGAAAAAGTATTTTTCTTTCAGGAAAGAGTTAATTCAAAATTTCCTCATTCCAGAAGGTAGGGAAGCTGTCTCACATTTACAAGAGAAAAGATCTTACCCTTAAGGAGAATCTTGTACTGCACGTGGTGGGAACAAAGTCAGTGAAAGGCAGAGAAAAAACAATGTTCAGGGTTTCTCCACAAGCTGCCAGATAAACTGGGAGGGAAAAGGAAAAACAAACAAACAAATTTGTCAAAATTACTCCTTGTTTTGTTCTTAGACGAAATATCAAACATACAGGTAGAAATAATTAAAATGAATTAAAGAACTCATGACACAGAAAATTGCCATTTAACTACAGCGCACTTAGAGTAATAAATTACTGTAATCAATTATTCTCAAAGTATTTACTACCTACAGCTTGTTCTTTCTAGAAAGACACTGTACTTAGCACAAGGAAATTGCAGGCAAACAATAAAAATAACTATAATATCTCGGTGCTTTTCTTTACACACCAGGTTTTGGGTGTAATTCTAGTGCTTTCTCTCTATACACATATATATATTTTCACTCAATTTTGTGGATGATTTTTTTTGTACGTGCTACTTCTTCCAAATAAAAAAATCGATCTCACCATTCTCCTGTTGTTTAGTGGAACAGTCAATCCAGTTGTGTTGATTTGCTGCCCAAATCATTTCGAACTGATGGAACATGACTTTGAAGTTCCACATATACGGAACAAACGAAAAAATATCAGGTGCGCTGTCACTGGACCAGTCTTGGATCAAATCTAGACCCACACCAAGCAATAAAAGGTGAGTTAGTAGCAATCAGGTGAGTGATTTCTTAGGATTTTTTGTGTTGGAGAAGTTCATGCTTGCTCTGAGCACAGCACTGGGTACCGTGGCACTACCCAGACAATGGCTCTGGCCTCACGCAGTGGATAACTTCATTAGCATGGCACTATGCCTGCACTAATTAAAGCTTCCTCCCAGCAGGGCTAATTAGCCCAGGCAGCACCACAGTGATGGGGCTCTATTCTTTCCATTACTGCAGCTGGAACTTCCAGCAACAGTTGGGTGGTGCTGTACCACCTTGTATTGCCTTCTTCCTCACAGCCAGAATCCTAAGGAGCAAATTACTTTTCCTCATCATCTGTCAGCCACAGGGACACAATCCAAAGCCCAAGTAGTTGAAAAGGAGCCAAGCAAAGAGAGATATCAAGAGAAATCAACATCATGGGTGACAAATATTAAGCAAATCGGCAGCTGTGGTAAGAGTTTTAATAGGAAATAAATGTAAGATCACTTAACATAACTGCAAATCAAATGTATTTAGATATTAGAAAATTAAATTATTTGTATTTCTACTCAAATGTAAGAATATCATGTACTTGGACATTCTATAGGCATCAGGAACTTTGTGCTCAGAAACAATTTGTTGCCCTAAATACCTGAAATTAGAGAGCCTGACCTTGCACAACTGGGCAAAACTTGAAAAGAAATCCCAAGGAAAGAATATTTAATTTGACATGTAACTTATTTAGGAAAGAGGTTACCTGTAAAGAAGCTCTTCTGGGCAAAGATGAAATGATAGGTTGCCTTATAAACCTCCAACTCGCACTGCCATGTCTGTGGCATGTTCCATATCCGGGGATAGCTGGCATTAATGTGGAACTGTGGACGAGAAATTAAAGCATCAGGATTATCTGAAAAGATGACAATGCCTGACCCTGTCTCTCAGCAGTTTTCACATATGTACCCTGCTGAATAATTAAAACTGTTTTCCTGCTGGGATGAGCAGAAGGTCTTTCCAGTTTCTTAATAATTTAATCTCTGTCTCCCCTTCTGTGTTTGAAGGTCAAATGTTAGTGTATTAATTTATTTGGAAAGGTATACTATGAGTTTCTGATACATCTGCTGCTGTAGATGTACCAAGCAATTTAAAAAGCAAAGTTTTCATCAAAAGCATCACTTTTCACAATACACCAAAAGAAAATCCCCCAGAATAGAGTATTTTTCAGCCATTGATATATTGCTCAAATTCAAACATTAAAAACACCACTCTAATAAGGTCATTTAAAAAACAGTAAGAAGGGTAATCTACAGAATTACAGTACTGCAGAAGTGAAACACTGGGCAAACAAAAGAATAATGCAGTATAAAATCTGTCTCAAGTAGTTCAAGCACACTTGAGTGCTTTTAAGTACTTGTGCACACATAACCTTTAGCAGAGCTAATGAGTGCAATCATTTATTAAGGCAAAGCCTGTATGAGCACATGGCTACATAGTAAACGAGGCAACATTTGTAAATACATAATTTATACACCACATTAGAGCTTCTTAAGTCACTCAAGGTTACACACATGCACAGTTATGGGTGTATATATAAATTGCTTATATATTAAGGTCTTGCAAAACACATTAAAAAGGCATTTTCCTGCATTAAGAAACTAAAGGCTGCTCCACAGAAAAATAAATACGTTCTTTATTAAAAATCCTCTAGAGACTGAAGCTTTGTTCTCCTTAATGCACACTTACAGCCAGCATTTCTGCTTCCAAGAGAGTCCTGTACTGCATACTGCTGGTGGCATCCACGTGGAGGAGCTGCCCCTTAATTGTGGGCGAATAGCCTGGCAAACAAAAGTTATCAAATAATCATTCAGATACCTCAGTTACACCAATATTTAAACAGTTTTCACCAGTGATTTCAGCAGTCCACTACCAGGAAGTATCCTGATGGATAGTTGCCTTAATATCTTGCAGTGAACTGTACAAGGAAGTATTTTTGTTCCTTTACACAGGGAATATACATCTCAAGATTACAAAGAAAAAACACTAGAAGACATTCACACACACAGGAATGAAGATAACTGTCCAGGAAAAACATTAGGGAAACAAATTAGGCTTAGCCTTAACTCACCATTTTCACCCACTGTCATGGGAATATTTATTTCCAAATAGGATCCTGCACCAACGTTTACATGTACAGCATTCGTTTCCTGCATTGCAAGAAAGGAAAACAGTCCAAACATGATTTCTAGGTTTATTTATGCCTCTGGCTGTCATTACCCACACCTGGACTAAAGCACCTGATGATTAAAGTCTTTCTTGCCTTCAGAAAAATCACTAAAGAACTACCGATATGCATTGATACCAAATAATACCATTTTTAGGCTTAACAAACGCTGGCTGAGGCCCACTAAGAGAAACAACACAGGCCTGATCCAAGGCCTGGGAGGGCAAATTAATATATATTTCTAACACTACCTTCCTAACCCTTTCAGTCCCCAAAAAAGAACAAAACAGGTGTACTATTAAGTGATGCTGTATCCCATTTAGAAGAGTAGCAACAAGGAGAAGAAAAATCCAAATTCCTACACATACAAGTTTTGTTCTCCCCAATATCATCTCTTCATTCAATATCAGAAGAAACTGTTTTTCCATCAGGGTGAGCTTCATCAGAATTTAAGATTGCAAAGGACATGCCCAGATCATGAAGCCCCAAGACTGTAGGAGCTGGCATGGCTTAAGATATACCTTTAAAGCTTAAAAAAAATTTAAAATAATGCCTCTCAGAACACATTTCTTTTTGAAAGGTTTGCTCATAATTATAAAAGACTAAGACAAAAATCACCCAGCTTTTAAAATCATAGTTCTGTAATAAACACCTGAGACACGTAAAACTATGCATAACCAAAAAGCACAGTGCAATCAGAGTAGACAAAGTTAATTTCTTGATAAGGTTTCATTATTTACCCTGTTCTTGGTAAAAAGCAAATCAATGGTGGCATCTGCAATGATATTCATCCGCAGTTCAAAGGCAAGGATCTGTCTTGGTTTCCCAGGCTGAGCAATTTCTGAGACTTTCATAACTTGGTAGTCTGGTGGGAAGAAGAACTTCCACAAGCAATCCCTAGTGGGAAAGAAGAAGAAGGAAAAAAAAAGAATTGTTTTTTGGTTCACAGGAGAAACATATATGTATATTTGTGCATCTACTTGGTTCATTTAACTACTTTCCTCTTAGCTGAGTCTTTAGACAACCAGTGGATGTGGTAAGGAAGAATGTTTGTTGAAAATCTTCATCATGGGAGCCTTCCAACTCATTATGGAGATCTCCAAAATTGTCAATGACAAGAAGTTACTTTTGGACAAAAGCCATAAATTTTAACTGAGAAGGCAAACAAGCCATGTTTTTCTTCTTATTTCTAGTCCTTGGTTTACAAAATCTGCTACAAAAGCATAGTAGGAGGTCATCTATTTATTCTTCAGTTTGTGCATACATAATTGATAAAAGCCCAGAAATAAAGAAAATACAAAACTTTAGGACCTCAGAATGGAAACCACATTTCTACAGATTTATAGCTGAACATGCCATGAAATACATGACAGGAAAGGCAGAGTGATGAAGCACAGACAGCAGGGCTTACATAGGTCTCAAAGGGGTGGAAGTCCTCCCTGCACCCAGCACCTGACTGTTGTAGCAGCTTAAAAGTTTCCAAAATTCCATGATCTATCCATAGCAAGACGCAAAAGTGTTCCTAGTATGTATCTAGGAACTCTACACACTCTGCACTGAACTGCTTTCTACTGAGCCAGTTAAGATTATAAAAAGCATTCCATTATAGGGCAAGCTTTCTTTGGAGTATTAAAAGTATCATTAATGATTCACTGACCTCATGTTTCTAGCAAAGGGCTCTAGAAAGTGACATTTTCTCTTAAATGCACTATCATATCTAATGACTACTCTTTGGGCTGCCATCCTCACACTCCTGAGAGACAGTAAATCATAACAGTTTCACAGGAGAATTAGTGAAGGCCAAGTACCAGCCTGTAATTAATAGGGGAAAAGAGGGAAAGCACTGATTATGTCACTTTTACTTAATAGTCCTTTACTCTCTAAACAATCCCATTGTCCTCACCAGAACTACTCATGTGCAAAACATCCAGGGCCAAGTGAAGAACAGTAGAACTCTAGCCTAATATTTTGTATTAAAATAACTAGATAATAAATACTTTGGAGATAACATCAAGCAGTTGATTATGCTAAGCAGGGATAAATTATTCCTCCCTCATTATTTTCCTAGCCAGATTTGTGCTTCCCTAAAATTTCCTCATCAATATGCAGTTTATTCCCATATTAGCTAGCAGGAGCTTGATAAATCTGAAGATCACCAATTCACAAGTTAAACCTTTAGGTATGTAAGACATGAAAAATGTGTTAAAAATACTTCGCTTACAAAAAAGGAACATAATCTACTAATTTAATAATGAGAGTGATCCTAACTTTGGAAGGCCAACAAGACAAACACCAATGAATTTATTAATTTTAAACCATTGTGGCAGGACTCTTCTTTCAGACTTAGTCTACTCTAACCCACACAAATTAAGTCTGAGCAATCACACAACAGAACCTTTAGAAAGTTCTCAGAAATACTGGATATTAAGATGAAAGCTGTAAATCATGGTCATACCTCTGCCTGTCAGCCCAAGGCCCATAGTTGAAGTCTGTCCCTTTTCCACACACAATGTCCAAACCCCAGCATGGTGGCAGATCCTGTAATTTGCTGTCTTCGTTGCTGGCTTCTCCATCATTACTTTCCTCTGTCTCCTCTGGTACAAGACCTGTATTACATAAAATAATAAACAGATTATTAAAGGAAGCTGCTTCAAATTAGCATGAGAAATGTTTGCTTAAGCACAAGAAAATTGAAGTGTCCTGATGTCAGTTTTGAGAGCACTACAGTATGTAAATATCAAGACATAATTCAGTGCAGACTTCCAGTGGAAGGCCAAGAAATATGACCAGAGATGATCCAAAATGGCACCTATCCTACATTGGTATGCACCATTATCAAATGTGTTATCTTTGTTCAGGATTCAGGCAATACTTTAAGGGCAGTAAGAGCAAAAGCTCTTATTTATGATACTTCTACTGGCTCCAAAATATTGCACTAACTCTCTTAGCATAAAGATTTTTCACCATTAAAAAAAAATTAAAATTATCTTTGTATTGAACAGAATGTACCTGGTTCATCCATATAGTAATAGATATCAACATCGTTGGACTGCATTACAACAAAACCTTCACCCATCAGCCTCGGTGGTCTGCAAAGAAAGAGTGCAAAGATAAAGAGCAAAAATCCACATGCTGAGGTTGATCTTTATGAATTCAAGTAATTTTAAATGCAACATATTAAGCATAATGGATTTGCATAATGATTTCAGAGAAAAAACAAACCCTTGATCATAACGTTGCTATTATTATTATAATTATTACATCAAATAACTTAAAAGTTCAGTTAACTCAAGCACAAAGATACCAGGTTCCTCTCCACAAAGGTATTTCTCAGGTATTCTAAACCAGAAGTAACTACTGAAGTTTTACTTTCAGTGTTTCTTTCAGTCAAGAGTTCCTTTCTCCTTGTCCTATATTGTTCTTTCACCTGCTAATTGTTTTCTTACTAAAATAGCCCTCTACACCAAAGGGACAAGACATTCAGTAATTAGACCATTAGTTAATAA
>VZTA01020580.1:2356-79494 GCA_013398855.1 Mohoua ochrocephala
GAGCGGGGACAGCTCCGAGCCGGGGTTTGGGGTCGGGACAGCTCCGAGCCGGGGTTTGGGGATAGCTCCGAGCCGGGGTTTGGGGCCAGGGACAGCTCCGAGCCGGGGTTTGGGCAGCGTGTGCCGACAGGTGGGAGCTTTGGAGCTGGGCTGGATGAGCCTGGGCGCCGATCGAAGGTCTGAGTTAGAGGTTAAAGCTCCGAAGGCCTTGGTGCAGGGGTTTGGTCACGTTCTCCTGACTGCTTGGCCTTGGGATGATGCCCTCAGGGGTCTGCAGATACGAGCCCATAGTTTTTGGTGGCAGTGCGCGGTCATTCCCTGATGTTGTAGCACTAGTTCCTGAAGAGAACCTACAAGAAAGATGGAGAGAGACTATTTACAAGAATGTGTAGTGACAAGGTGAGGGAGGATGGTTTTAAAGTGAAAGAGAATAGGTTTAGATTAGGTATTAGGAAGAAATTCTTTACTGAGAGGATGGTGGGACACTGGCACAGGTAGGCCATTGAAGCTGTGACTCTTCAGGGCCAAGTTCCAGCTCCATTCCAATCCTTTCCAGTAATTTTCATTGCACTCTGCTGATACCAGCAAAGTTACCTTGCACTGCTGTGAAAATTTAAATTCTCCTAAAACTGCTTTAAATTGGAGTTGGGGAGAAACAATGTTTATTCGACAAAAAGCTTTACTCTTTCTTCTAGCTATCTGTCTTCCCATTTCCCTACTTACAATTCCTGGGGTAGCACTAATTGAACCTTACTGAAATTGATCTCTGAGCTTTATAATTTGGACAGTTCTCCCACTTCCTCTTCCATAGCCTTGGTCACTTGACAACCATCTACCTGGGATAATAACTTGGTGCCTTGGAGCTTTTAAAGGATAATGCCTCATCACACACAAATATATGTGTATGTATCATACTTTGTGTAACATATACAGAGTTGGCAGTACATGTTAGATAATCTCCTAATTATCAGAAGAAATTTGGTTTCTCTTGTTTGGAGATGGAGGCAGCTTTCCATCAGACCTATTTGATTTGATGACTTTAGTTTGATTATGTTTGTCCCGTGTCTTCAACTCCAGCCATGACAATCTAAAAACCAAGCAGGGTAACTTACTGGTTTAACAAATGCAGGTAAGATTACAGACAGAATCATCTGAAGCAAAGCCAAGATAGACAACAAGTAACAATAGTGGCAGGGTGCAAGTGGGAGACAGAAATAATGAACAAATTATCCTCAGTAGTTATCAGAGTTAAGGAGGTTGGAACACTTCCTTGTGCAGGAGATTTGGCTGATACAGGGCTGTGTTAAACATGTTCACGGATCTTTTGTCTGTTATCTTTTAACATTTTCTCTCATTGGCTGCATCCCTGTAACAGATAAGCTTTACATTTCATTGTAACTGAGATGCTGTTAAAGTTATGTGGGTTCTTTTTTTCTCTTTAGCAGGGTGGTGGGTTTTTTCCTGTTTCGTTTTGTTTCCCTTAAAGGAAGAGGTCCTTTTTTTAAAGATACCACTCACCATCATGCACTAGAGGGTTAAAATTCTGGACACATTAAATACAGCACCTTTGACTATTAGACAGGTAGAATCATCATCTTACACTCACCTGCAACATCTTCCATAAAATATTGGTTTTATTCTGTTTCAGTGTTGTTCTGCTATTCAGTTTTCTCTCCCAAACCCTCACATAAACATGCCTAACCCTGAGAACTCTCAGCCTTTAACTGCTTACAATGTGGGTGACATTTAATGAGCTTCCAGGAACTGCAGGCCATTATTCAACCACAACCACATCTGTAGCTGAAAGAACAGTGCAGACCCTCTCAAACAAAGCTTCCAGCACCTGAATTCACAAAGTCCTCTTACGAAAGCCTGTGTAGCACTGTTGCTATTATTGGGTAACACTCAATGGAGCAATAGTATACAGAAGAGCCCTGATATATTTACAGTCATTCCAGAGGTTTCATCTCACTGACCTCCTTCCAAAAGTGTTCATAGCGCTGAGTTTCATGACTAAAAAGCCACCAAGAAAACCCAAGTACCATTCATGCTTTAACAAGCGAGTGAGCTGGTTTACACTGATGGCCTTCCTTTGGGAATGAGTGCTGCTCTGTCAGAACGACCAGCACAGAAGTCCTTCCAAGTGGAACTTCCTTGTGAGAGGTCCAGTCCTGAGCCCAGGATCCTCTGTAGCTTGTCACCTGTTTGAGACACTGTGCTTCCCTTGTCTAGAAATAAAACTGAAGACAGACTTTTCACAGAACAGGAGACAAAAGGACAGGCAGTCAATCAATAACATCACTTAATGACTCATGGGCCTGGGTCCCTGAAGGGTACAAAAGGCAACTCCAAAGTCAGCATGCGGTCACCCAGCAAAAAGAACCCAGGAAACCTGATGACTCCCAAACTGGCATCCTTTGTCCTCAGTTGCACCACAAGTAATCCTGGTTGGACTAGCCAGACATACACATCGTAGTCCTTGTTAAAATGCAGGTATGAAAAACAAGTATGAAAGACTGACTGAGTGAAATCTGCAGGAGAATAAGCGTGACTGGCTGAAATCAGTTTTGTTTAAAATAAAATCACCTTCTCCTTCTATACAGTCTCACATTTAGCTTTGCTATGTTCATTTTACATCAGTAGGTGTTCACATCTGATTGTTTAAAAATGTCAAGAAAACACAATAGTGTGTGCTTACAGAAGAATGTCAAAGGAGAGAGAACTGTTTGGGGAAGTGAGGACATGGCAGCCTTGAAATGGCTTGTCTTTTTGAGGCAATACTTTTTTCCTCTCTTGCCCAAAGGAAGGGACTTAGCACACTTACGATTTCTGCTGTTACACCAATAACTTCTTATTTCATGGTTCACAAAGAAGAAATAACTGTTAAAACAAGTTGATTTCTCAAAACTAGCCCTGGGTTTGAAATTACAGGAAATGTCCTAAACATTTGTGTACAGTGACACATGCACTGCTGTACTAATATGAGCAACCTGAACAGAGAGAGAGCCAGGAAAATGAGTATTTCTGTTTACCTGAGTATGTGAGTCTTAGAAACCCCATTTCAAATATAGGACAGAAACTGCAGGGCTTAACAGCCTGAAGGTTTCAAGGCTTCTCAGAAAGTATATTACATCGAATGGAAAGAAAAAAGCTGGAATAAATTGCAATAGTCAATGTTATTATTGTTATTACCAACAGCAGCAGTTTAAAAATTGTGAGGTATTTGGTACCAGTGACCTGTTCTTTCTGTGTGTAGCCATTGGATCATGCCAATGATAAACTACTAATAATCATTTATTAAGTTATTTGCTAAAAAAAATTCCAAAGGGAAACATTTTTATAGGACAAAAGGTCTGACAGTGATGTAGTGGGATGGGACTAAGACACACTGCTTGCCAGTTTGCCCAGCTGTAAAATATGAATTCTGCCCACTACAGTTACTGAGTTTTAGGGAAGAAAAAAAAGTTAAAAAAAAAAAAGTGTTCAAGGTAAGCTGATAGTGTTATGGATATTCGTGCTATGAAATTATTATGTTTTAAGGGACATAAAATGGACAGTATCAAAGCCATAACATGTGACCTAGCTATGCCCCTTCCCCTCTTTCACAGCTACAAGTGGTTTCAGACTTTCTAAAGTAAATCCTGTCCAAAATAATAAGCTTCTGCTGTTGAACTTGGCTCATGGTTCTAATGAGAGCTGCCACCATTCTCTTTCAATGGGAAGCACTTGCTTTCTTGTTAGGGAAGTTTCATTTGCCTGAAAGAAACAAACAAGGCAATGAGACTCACCTAACTCTCTAAAATGAAAATACAGGCTGATCTCTTGCATTGGAAATAATCCCCATTAATAATAAGTGCCTTTGTTTGATTGTCGTGTTTCCGATCTCTCCCCAAATCTTTTTCACTCTTACTCCAGACTCATAGATTGAGTCTAGTGTGGGACCTAAATGGATCATACTCTATTTTAGCCATAGTCATACATTCCACACTGGCCAAATGCTTTGTTCCTGGACGAACTCAAAGCAAGCACGGGATGTCCTCATAGCTAAATAAGATGCCAGGTCACTGGTGGCCTGAAATGTCTTCAGTCTGATTTGAAACTGAGCAAAGCTGTGTGGCTGTGAGTAAAGATGAGCTACAGAGGCAGCTCCAGTGTACAGTGCTGGGTTATGCAGAACAGGTTTGGGTAGTTCAGGTTAATTCTATGCCAGTGACTGGGGAGAAAACCTTCCCCAAACCATGATACAGTGTTTGTAGCCCAGTATACGGTGGGCAGGACTTGTTTCTTGGCACTCATATATTCCAAAGAATTCTCTTTCAGAGTCAGCATTAGGCTGACTACATGGAACTACATGGTGAACTCCTAAGTATCTAGTTACAGCCTTTCTAAATCTGTAGGTGCCTGTCTGATTGCCCCTGATGCAAGAAAACAGGATAAGGAAAGGGACAGTGATGCACAGCAGAGCTGCGGGAAGCGCCCAGGAGAAAAGGGACCGCTGGTGTGACAGAACTGTGGATGGCAACCACTGATCTGGGAGAGGTATTCCCTGTCCCACAGTAGTTGCCACTCCTGGCAGGGTGTGCCCTGCTTGGCAGCAGGAACAACTGTTGGGATTTTCCAACGCTCTGACGCAAAAAAACCCCAACAGCATCTTGCTGACTCCCCAGCAGCCTCTGTCCTTGGTAGTTTCCTGCTTTGCAGACTGTTAGAGCCTCTCCAGTCCACTGCCAAGGGAGCTGGAGAATTGTGGAACGTTTCCTAAAACATCCCAGTTATGCACAGCCACAGCATGTAGCGCTGTCTGATTTCCTGCTGGAAGAGGACAATGCCTAGCCTTGAGTCAAAGGCTATGTTGACAGAGATGCAAGCACTTGGTCCCAGGTGAAGTCTTGCTTTAAACTCTCAGCACAGATTCAGCATTGCCAAAATCCCACAGCTCTTCTAGCAGTGCTGTTGCTGTGTCCAAGGTCACACAACAAACAAGATTTGAAGGATGGAACGGTCGCTTATTACACCAGCAGATGCAACTGGAAAACATGGAAAAGCTATGGGCATGTTGTGATTTCTTACACAAGGTTTGCTAACTGTGTTAGAGAGCACCTTGAATTTCAGTGAAGTCACTGAAATACAGTATTTATATATATGCTTTTTACTCACCATCCCCTCCCTTTTCTTCCTCAATTTGGTCCTTGATTCTCTTACAGCTTCCATTTCCTTTATCCCAGATCCTTTTTCTCTCTCTCATACTCATATCCCTCCCAACCATCTCCAGGCTAGAGATTCCCCCAATACCTCCTTCTGATAACATTTGCTCAGACTTCATTCTCCTCTTCCTCAGTTTTACTCTTCTCGCACTCTAATAAATACCAAACCATCATTCTAGTTCAGTTTTCTCCATCTTTAACTCACCTCTAGTTTCCTTCATTATTTTCATTTTCTCCTCCTCTAGGGGAGTATTTCTTCCACGATTAAGATACAAGAATGTCTGTTTTCCTTCTTTCCCGTAGCCTAACTTTCCATCTTTAATTTCTCTATTTCTCTTTTATCCCAAATGTATCAACTTTTCATCTTCCTCTCCACTTCCGGCTGTGCTCCATTCCAATTCCTGACCTCCTTAATTCTGCTCCTTAGTCTTCCACAATTGTTTGGCTTCTCTCTAATAACAATATTTTCTTCTATCTCAAACAGTTGTTTCCTTTGCCATTCCAGCTATTGCAGCATTTTCCTTGTGGTCACCAGCTCCCTGAGCACCCTATCCACAAACCCCGTGCCAGTTCATTTGATACGCTCCAGTCCTCTCCTTTAACACTGTGGAATTCACACATCAGCTTGTGGTGCAGCCTCTCTTCACACAATTTCCAATACACCCATTTTATCCATCCACACAGCTAAACATCTTGTCCAGGCTTGTTATTTTATATCTTACTATGGCATAATTCCTTTGTACGGGGTGAACAAACACCGTCTTGTGGGCTAAGCTGAGCAAATGCTGAACTAACAAACAAAAATGGCATTAATAGAAAATAGAACAGGAAATACTAAAAATCATTGTCACTAAAAATCATTGACTGATAGTATATTTTCCCTACAGGATGATGTTCAATTCTTTTTAATTTATATCACCAAAGCATGCAGAAGAAACTGAATGAGTTTCAGAAATGCACAACATATTCAAACTATGGTATCAGCATGAAAAGAGACTGAAAAGTCTGATATTATGTAATTTGGAGGAATATAGTAACATAAGACATGATATTACAGAGAAATACAAAACACTGAACAATAAAGTGAAGCAAAGCCTTGGTACCTTTTAATCCTGCCAATGTAAGAACCAGTGGATCTTAAATGAAGAAAGGGAACGTTTAAGAACATTATTTACACAACTCATAATTAGCATGTGAAACACATTGCTCTAAGGTATGAAAAACCAATGAACTCTAATGGATTCTAAAAAAGGAGGTGGCTTTTCTCTGCACAAAAAAATAAAAAAAAGATGTGGCTATTTTCAGGTCAGTTCTGTAACTTCCGTCTTTTGGGAACAAGTGACCAAATGACTGAAGGTGGGACGGATTTTTCCCTCACAAGACAATTGAGAAAGATTGCTGTGGGGCTTCCAGGTGATGCTTGTGAGCTGGCTTACATTGGCAGAGGCAACACTGCACAGACACGGCACTACCCTCCCTCTTTCCATGCAAAACATTTTATCACTCCTTTGAAAGGAGCCGTTCTTAGGATGAATGTGACGTGCAGGCTGCAGGCTCGTGTGTCACACTAGTTAGGAGATTGGTAACCCTTCACCATAGGACACAGTGTGAAGTGAATTCACTGTGGGCAATCAGCCACAGCAGCAGAGCAAACCCAAGGCAGAGAGACTGAACCAGCACGGGATGCAGAATGCTTCACTGCCCTGCCGAGGGGCTCTCTGTGCCATGCAGTTCAGCATCAGGTGCCAACAACAAGCAATGGGGGGAAAAGTGTCACTGTCACAGCTTTGACATTAAAATAAATGCCCCGAGGACAGCTCAACTGCACACATATATTATCCCTGACAAATGTGCATCCAGGCTATGCTAAATCTCCATAGAAAAAAAAATTAACATTTTTACAACCTACTCAGAGGGTCTCGCTAAACACTTTTCTTCACTGCCAACATTTTTATGTTTCAGTTCGGTGTCTTCAGTCAAAGGCTAGGGTTTTTAAGACCATGACTCCTCAGTTGGCCTCCCCTTTGTATAACCACTTTTCATATTTTTCAAAAATCATCGTATCTCTGCAGTTGTCTCTGTTTTAAACTGATCCAGCTTGATCCTTCTATTTTTTTTAAGCTCTCCATTCTCTGTAGTCTTGACATTATCCAGCTGAGATTAGCCCTGGGCTAGCATAATGCTTCAGCTGAACAACATTAACAACAGAAAAGAGCATATTTAAAATGTCAATGCTCCAAGGCAGCTTTTAATGGCACTTCAGCCACTGTACCCTTCCAGTTTGATGGTGATCCATTGAAGCAATGCAGCATTTGTTTTTTTAACAACAAGTTATGCAGTTAACTAATAGAAATCTTGTGTAATCAGGGTTTCCAAAGTGCACTTATGAAAATACCCTGTGGGATCTTGTTGCAAATCCAAGTCAGCATGTGGTGATAGATAACACTTCTTTCTTCTCCTCTGATGGGCTCAGCTGACTTCTTGGCACATCTAAGCTGGCTGTTATTCATGTAGATGCTAAGAAGTTCATGTCTTTCAGTGTTCTCCAGGAATTTGAATCAAACCAGTTGATGTCAACTGTAATTTCTCAGCTCTTTTTCATGCTTCTTGCCCCATTTTATACACAGATACTGTGCTTGCCCCTTTCTGATCTTATGAAATTTCCACCCTTCAAGTTCTTCAAGATAAGCACTAACATTCCTGAGATTGCTTCAGTCCCTTCTCGTCATTGCAGATCAGCGAGATGAAGTAATAATGAAGAGGCAAAATACCTTGTTCAAGTCTGTGTAAGTGTAAGGAAACAGAAGTTCCTGTATGTGTAGGGCAGAGGAGAGAAAGAGAGATCTGTGATGAGTCTGCTAGCACTGATATGGAAAATGAAGGATGAGCCTGAAAAAAAGAAATATTATGAGGCCATTCTGACAAATTCATTATCTTTGTACCTATAGAATTTCCTGTATGTGCCAATGAAGACATTTTAACATTTATTGTTCTCTCTCTCTAGTCAGAAACTAGATGAGTAACCACCATCGAAACACAAATTGTACTCATAATTTGTACTTGCTCCAAAATGAGTGTTTTATTTTATGGGGATGAAGTTTCTCTCTGTGCAGGGAGAGTTACCACTTGAGGTCCACTCATCAAAGCTATTCAGTGCTCAGTGGTTTGTCAAGTTACTACTGGCTTACAATACATTTACAGCATTCATACCATTAGTGTAATTCACAGGGACTCTAAGGAGGGGCTGACACAAAAGCATTACTGTGGTGATCCCCAAAAAAGGACCGATGAGGCAAACGAAAAGTTCTGGGGTTTTTTTCCAGACTTATGAGTACACTCATAGGGAGGGGACCATATGAATTTGATTATGAATGTATACTTTTATTGCATGAATACTCAACTTTGGATCATACTGGGAAGAGATATTAATTTATACTGACTCAAAAAACATCCCTTGCCGAGTGATGCATCATTGCATGTGAAATTCTGGATTCCAGGTATGCAATTAAATGCTCTGCTTTTCTAAGCATCTCATCAACCTTCTGGATAAATGGCCTGAATTGCACAAGTCCAGTGTCTTAAAACCCATGAGCTAATATAGGGTTACTAGGAAGTTTACATGACCACTGGTATGACTTACTTGCCTCACTCACCTAATGTGAATTATAATTGGTTTGAACATAAGGAGAGGCCTAAAGTTTTCCCTATAAATGCTGCAACGCAGCCAGAGCTTGGAGTCTTATCATATAGGTCTGCAGTTGCTCACAGCAATACAAAGTCCAAGGCACAGAGGAGCAAAGGAGCATGGCTGGTAAGTTTAAAAAAAAAAAGTCTCTTTGTTCATATGGAATGGGAAAGTGAATAATGTACCATGTGTTAGCTTTCTCTGTGGGGTTGTTTTGTAAAAGGCTCTGAATTGCTGAAGTACAAAACATTTTGAGAATTATGCATATGTTGTTCCAGTGTTTTTCTTTCCTGAATTTTACAAAAGACACAAACCAGCAAAAGAAGATAATCCATCCATTGCTATACTATAGTTAAATATTTAAAATATTGTAAAATTGCGAATAGAGCAGAAGAAGTTGTGGCAAACTGCAAACTTTATTTTAGCATGAAATTTAATGAATCAAAGAGTAGGTCAGGTATGAATGAATCTTGTGTTAATAAAAATACTTATGCAAAGGATATGCTACGGACTAAATTTCTTCCTGCAGATCCAGAGTCAGTAATGCCATTTTAACGACTTTTTAAAATTAGTGTGAAAGGCAAAGGCACTTTAAAACACAAAAAAAAAGCAAACGGAAGTCCAGCAGTGAAGTCTTAGGAGGAAGGATATTAAATTAATACCTTTTAGTAAGATTGGCCATGTACCCACTTGGGCCCGACTTGCTGGCACTTGTATAAAAATGTATGGAATCATAGAATAGCGTGAGTTGGAAGGGATATTTAAAGGCCATCTGCTCCAGCTCCCCTGCAGTGAGCAGGGACATCTGCAACTAGGTCAGGCTGCTCAGGGCCCCATCCACCCTGACCTTGCATTTTTCCAGGAATGGGGCATCTACCACCTCCCTGGGCAACCTGTGCCACCCTCTGTGTTAAAAACTTCTTTCTTGTATCTAAGCTGAGTCCTTCAGTTTAAAACCATTACCTCGTGTCCTATTGCAACAAGCCCTGCTAAAGGTTTGTTCCTGACTTTCTTGTAGGTCCCGTTCATAAATGCATAAAATGAGTCCTGAGTTTAAGATGATGCTACTTTACCTATTCTAGGCAGAGCACATGATGTGCTGGCTTTATGTGGCTTAGGCTTGAAAAGCTCAGGAAATTAATAAAAAACAACCATCCACAGATCAGGGGCTCAGGTGCAGAACTGGCATGCATTGTTTTCCCCTCATGCAGTTTCACATAGGCACAGTTACCCCATTCTCACAGTTTTAGGAGAAGGGATTGCACAAACTCTTATCCATATATTTATTATTTGAAATAATTCCTGTTATTGTCTTGACCTTGTGCCAGCATCCCTCACAGCATCTGCTGTTTGCCTGGCCTGATGGTGGTTAGTTAATGACTATCTGAGTGCAGCTGCTACGTGTGATACCATCTATATGTTTATTTGTTTAAGAGCAGAACTGAGGCTAGGAGGGAAGTGGGTCCATACGATCAGCATAGGGCTACAGATTCCTTCATAAATCTCCTCCTCTGAGCAGAGCTTAAATAAATGACAAAACACAATTTGATAGGTGAAGCTGAAATATTGGACTGAATAGAAAAATCCCTCTTTTTAACAAAAGAACTATACAGTAAGGTGGACAGTTAAAACCTTCATCTACAGCAATGGGGGAAACAAACCCACAAACCAATTGTTTCTGCATTGTAACATTTCCTTTTAAGCAATGCTTTGCCAATAACTTAGAACATTTTAGCAGGGCCCTCTCTCAAAGCTTCCTCTTGAAATTTCAGACAGCAGTCTATCCTTCTCAACGACAATTTCCTTATTGCATGAAATGCAAGAAGCATTTAATGCAGCATTTAACGATCAAACTGGTATTTGCTGATCATGATCAGCACTTGCTTGTGAAATACCCAGGATCCAAGAAATACCCAAGCCTAAGCTCAGCTGGAGATGTCAGAACTGCAAGTGGATGCTGCTCATGGTACCATGCACAATTTTTTACGTAAAAAACTGTGAGGGTTTGTGTGCAGGTGTGTGTGCACAGAGCTGTTTTCACTCCTTCTCTTCCTCTCTCCCTACTCCTCCCATCCCCTGACACACGTCCTGCAGACAGACACACCTTTTTTCCCAGAAAATCTTTATGCATTTGTGGGCCAGTCTCTAATGGACCTGCTTTAACAGAATCCAGAAGGTTTTGCATAAAGAAAAGGGGAAAGCACCTAAAAAGTTCCTCTAAGTTTGCCTGATTTTTTAAAGGGTTTTGATAGTCTGCAGCACCACTATTGCTACTAAAGATTTAACAATTTGTTTCATAGTCTTACACTGAAAATAATTATCTCAGCTTCTTTCTGTCACTTTCAAGCTTCAGTGTCATTACAATTAAGGCGTGAGTTACACCTGCAAGCATCCTGTTTGTGCATTAGCAGTGGGAGCGTCTGCCCGCAGAATGGGACAGCACGCTGGCTTCTCAAAGGAAGGAGCAGAGCAGGGCAGCCATGGGAGCCTGCACAGGGCTATTCTTGGATGATGAGTATGCAGCAATAGCTGGAAGTTAAAACTTCCAAATAATGTCTTTACTCCATTCCAATGGAAGGCATACGTGCAGAAGTGGAAGAGGTAGGGAAATGCATTTAAATATCAGAGGCTGTAAATAACAGGTGCTGTGTGGCTGTGTGGGAGCTGTCAGGAGAGCCCAGCACAGGTTCATCCCAGTCTGCACTGCCAGTTTGGCTCATTCCTCTGTCCTGGTCCCATGGCAGTTTTTGAAGGTCACATATTAGTGCATGTCACTATTATGTCACTGTCAGGCTCCCTTCTGAAGAAGCCACCTCACCTGGAATGAGCCGAGATCTCAAGAGAAGCTGTGAGCCCAGCTAGCAGGGCACCCTTCTTACCCAGACAATATGGAAGGCGACTGTGCCAAGTTCTGCTGGCTTCAAAGGAAGGCTATTGGCAAACTTCAGGAACAGTCAGGAACTTCGGGAAGGCTTCAGGCTGCAGCAGGCTGCAAGCTTCCATTCCAAATGCCCCTGCTGTTTAAGGCATGTGAGTAGAAGAGGGAGACAGAAAATAAGATGTCTTGGACAATATGTAAGGCTCTGAAGAGATCTTGGCCAAATATTTTTCCATATGGACCTGATCATTCTACGTCAAGTGGTTCTAGTTCTGAAAAGTGCTGATACGAGTCAGTCCATACCACTGTTCCAGGGACCCAGGTCTCTCTCTAGTGTGGGTCAGAAATAAAGCAAAGCTGTAGAAAACCCCTGGAATTCCTGTATCTAGGATAGCAGGAACGGGGGTTGCTGATGGAATTTCTTGCTTGATTATTCAAAAACAGGATGTGATATGATAAGAGATAGAATAGCCCAAACTTCTCAGGATACTGAATCACAGAATCAGAATCATTTAAGGTTGATGAAGGTTGAGAAAGACCTGTAAGATCATCGAGTCCACTGAGGCGGTCCCAGTGAGTCATGGCCATGTGGTTGCAGCATGATGCTTTAGGGATATGTTAAAGAAGAGCTGTGCTCAGGAAGAATAGAGGAGCAGATAGACTATTACAGATAATAACTTCCCATCCTGAACAAAAGCACAATTAATAATAGGTGACATTTCATAAAATTCAAGTGTCACTGAGGATTCATATAGAGTTGGTGTGAAAGAAAACATTGGAAAGGAGGAGAGAAAGGAGTATACTGAGAGGAATTTGACTGTTACCAAATATATCCTTCACCATTCAGTGCTGAAACTCTTAGTCCTATATATTCATTTCTTTAACAGTTACTGAGGTGAGGGAAAAATCTGAGTATTACTGGAAAAGGATGTTATTATTTATATGACTGGACTAGTCTGCAAAAGATGATTCTGATATACCTTCTTCTGGGTACATGAAACAGTATACTAAGGTGGCTTATAGCTTCAGTTTTCTGAGGTCCAAAAGAGTCTTCTCTTGCTATCCACAGAGTTTCAAGCACCTGCCTGTGCTACATTTGCAGCCACCATTCAAGCTCTGCAAACACTGCTTGGCGAGGAAGCTGCCTGGGTCAGATGCATTCTGCTTGGCTGACTGCGTGTTCTGACTAGTGTTAATATTTCTCATTAATTTAACCCTCATTTTCAACCTTTGCCCATAATCTTTAATCCAAAGGTCCAGTATGTATCATTCATCTGTTTTACAAACAAAGCACACCAGAGGCCCGCAAGGCAACTTAGGCAGAGCTGGGAATAAACACCAGAAGCTGACACAACAGCCACAACTTGTTCTTCCTGACATACTGTCTGCCAGCATAAATGAACTGCTGTTCTTTTTCTTTCAACAGTAACTAACCTTCCTATCAAACGGTTTGCTGTGTATCCAAGGATAGGATGGAATCTTAAATTTATTCTGAGAATTGTTTGTGTGACATTTAACAGGATTTAAAAGTATGGATAGGAGAGTATGTCTTAACATCAAAAACTCTAATCAAATTTTAAGACATTTTAAATTTAATAATTAAGTCTTATCACTTTAAAATCACAATTGGGCTTTGCAAGTGATAAACCATGGTCCCTCTTAAGATTAAATACAATTAATGAACAGAGATTCAAAGCAGAAGTCTGAATCATAGCCAGGTAAAAACTGTTTCCTCTAACACCACCTTTTTATAAGAAACATGAATAAAACATGTCTGCATATGAAATGGGTTGAGCAGGGTGCAATTATAGCAAACCTGATAACAGAACAGTCTGGGCTACTGAATACTGAGCCCAGCCAACTAAAATGATGAATTTGGGAAGGTGTACAGCTGTGCTCAGTTCACTGAGAGGCATCTGTAAGATGTGCGTTGATTTCATCAAATTTTACAGGTAGTTTCATATAAGTATCAGAATTAGTCCCTCTCTTTCTTGACAGAAAGTGGAGCCACCTGCAAAGCATAAGCAAAATTCCCTCTCCTTGAAATTAAGTGGAAGATTTTTGTGCATAAATTGGCATTGCCAGTAGCATGGTCAGAGGTGTCTTATGAAAAAACAGTAGTGCACCAGCTGAAAATAATGACAGCTATTTTATCACAAGTCACAAATGTACTTACCCGTTGTCACTGTAGTGTGTCACGCAAACACAACGTGGAGTGCTTGTCTGTTGAACGGGGTTAAACAGCAATTATGTGATAAATGAAAAATTGGTTCTTTAAATTTGGCCCTGATTGGAGCTGGGGCAGAGACAATAGCTTGGTCATTGTTTTGCAATTACTACAATGCAGGGGGGAAAAAACCAGCAGCTCCAAAACAATGGATTTAGGGAATTAATTTAAAGGAAAAGTCCCTGTAAATATTGCTCATGAAGTATTTCAAATTAAAACCAGTGTTTTACAAGGAGTTACGCTCTTCCTGTAACTTTATCATTATAATAGAAAGAAAAGCAGCTAAATGCTGAAGTTCCTATAACTTTAAATACATTAAAAAACTCTTAACAAGTGGCCAGACTGTTAGGAATAAATATTGTCCAAGCTTCAGATGTTAAGGTGCAAGGAAACAAGATGAGGATGTGAGGGCTGAGAGAGGAAAAAAATGAATAAAAAATAAACCCTCAAGTCCATCTGGTCAGATCAAGGCTGGGGGCAAAGGCAGCCTCTCAAACTCCACCCCCAGAGGAAATATTGCAAACAGATTTTAAGAAGTGAAAGGCACCAGCCATTCCTTGAGCCAGCAGAAGTAGAGGAGGCCTTTCAGAGGAAGCTTCAGAAGCTGCACACAGAGGACGTGTTGCTCAGATATGGGCCAAGGTGAGCGAGGGGGAAGCCCACCCTGTAGTGCTGATTGTTACTTTCTTACATCCATACATTATGTTCAGCTCTGTAATGGGCACTGAGAGATCACTGCTTCTCTAAGAAGTTTTGATCCAAGAAAAAAAAGTAAGAGAAAATTCTTCCATCAAGAGTCAGGAGAAGGATTTTCACTGGAATTGCATTTTTTCGTTTATTGTGTGCACGGGGAAAGCAAGCTCATCAGAATGAGATCTGGCAGCACAGGTATATTAACTGATATAAAAATGTTGTATTTTGCAAATAGGAGGGGAAAGTCTGCAGCTATTTGGAGTTGTCAGAAAAGTGCAAATGACAGACTGGCAAATCTGACATGAGAGAAAGAAGCAAAGCAGAGCTTTGGGAAAGTATCATTGCAAAGGCTGAGGAAGGCTACAATGGGCAGAGAAGGCTGAAACATGAAGTTAAGGCAGAGAGGATACAAAAATTGGGGGGTCTGGGGGCTTTTTTGGCAGTTGCTTTTTTGCTGTTGTGGGTTTTTGCTCATGTGCTAATATTTATAGATATGCAAACTGACCATTATTATAAATCATCCCATGTTGATTTTCCAACTCCTGCCTTTTTAAAGGCCAAACTCCCTGAGCCCTCAGCTGGTTCTGCAACACATATGCTTCACTGCTAAGTTTCTGAAGATTTTTTTTTTAATAGTAGGTATGTTCCTGAAAAAATCATATGTGCTTCTCGCCTCAAAACTGTAAAAAACCATGTTCCTCTCCATTTGGACTGTGACTGCATTGCTAAAACTACCAACGTCGTTATTTCAAGGCTTGTCTGAACTTGATAAATTTAAGATCATGCTATAAAAAAATCTTTACATTAATAAATCTGGTTGAACATAGGATGGTTATTTTTTTACTCAGTAATGGCACAGGGTAACAATTTTCCACTCCTAAGCACCACACTCTTACTCTTCCCTATTCTTCCTCTTTGCAGGGGGAGAAAAAAAATCTTTTTCTTCTGTACTTCTGCACTTCACTTAAACCATCAAGCCACCTTCTACTAGAAATCCCTCCACAGGCTCTGATGGTGTCAGAGCCAAGCCAATCTCAGATGCTTATTCTTCGGCTTCTGATTGAAGCTGTAGTTCACAAGCAAGAGCTTTCTACAGCATATTTTAGTCATGTTCTCTCTCCAATTCTGCCATCTCTCCCAGCACCAAATGACAGCCCAGTGTCCCTCAACAAGTTCTTGTTAGGTGCTTCCAGCTGTGGCAGCTGTGTGACACACAATGGAGCCAGAGACCACATCGTGGCTTAAAAACCACAAGTGTTTCTCAGCTCAGTCAGGTTTCTTTATTTCTCATTCAGAGGCAGCAAGGCTGTGCCTCTGTTAGGATGACACCATGTCAGAATGGATGACACCTTGACAGAATTAATTGAGTTCAGCCAGATTTTTATCCAAGTAACTCACGAATATTCGATTCTCTCAGGTTTCTCTTCTCTTAGATGCCTTTCTGATTTTCCTTTAGTACAGGATATACTACTCCTGTATTTAATTATGCAGATAATCTCCAACAGCCTATGCAAAAAAAAAAAAAAATCTCACATATAAATTATTTTTAATTTTGGTGGAAGCCTCACATGGGTACCAGTTACCTGTAGAAAGCAATAAGCAATTCTTCAGAGTGTGTTTGTGTTCCTTCCTCTTTGGATGGACCCTCAAGTTTTCTTGCTCTTCTCATTTTTTTCTAGCTGCAACGCAGCCAAGTACCAACTGGCATCTGAAAGAAAATGCAAGAGAACACCACACAAGTAAATTTTCTAGTGAAGAACTGATTGTGAGGAGAGGACAGGCCTTCACTATCACCTTCAATGGAACAGAAAAGCCTGAGCAAAACTTAATATTCCTTGCAGAAACAGGTATGGCCCCCAGCTTCTTTCACAGAGAGAGTAATGCTGCCTCAGGACATTCTTCTGGCCTGATATGCACTACGGAGAAGCAAGAGAATACCTCAGAGCCAATGTGCTCATTCACATAGCCGTGGAACTGTGTGAGGTGTTTGTTGTATTACTCCTACCTCAGCAAGCAGCCACAGCTTCCTTCAGTTGCCAATATATGGCACAAATTCATCTGAGGGGACGGCTACATCCCTGCTGAGTTTGTTGATGACTAAATCTCTATTTCAGCAAGGCATGGGGAAAAAATGTTGTTTGTTTTTCTTTAAAAGGTCCAAAACCCTCAAAGGCAGCCAAGACCCTGGCCACGTTTGGTATCTCCAGCGCAGTGAGCAAGGAGGGCTGGAGTGCAGCTCTGCAGTCCACCAGTTCCAACTCTGTGAGCATCTCCATTTCCAGCCCACATAATGCTGTCATTGGACGTTACAAGCTGAGTGTTCAAATTGGCAGCTCCTCTCCAGCAAGTCTTGGCACTTTTGTTCTGCTTTTTAACCCTTGGTCTTCAGGTATGACTATGTCGAAATTCCTCCAAAGACCTAAGTTGCTTTTTGCTTCATTAATATTTGCAGCTTCTCCGTGTGATCTATACTTTAATATAGCAGCTGAACATTGACAACATAATGTATCAGTGACCAAAAAAAAAAGTGTCTTAACAGTTTCTTAGGACCTTCTGGTACATAAAATCAGCTCTGTAGCATGTACATACTGGAGAGCTCATTGTCCTAAAAGATAAGGTTCTGCTTTTGACAGAGCTTGCGCAAGTTTAGAAGAGTGTGTCTGGCCTCTGTAGAACCAAGAAAAGAGTCATATTTACCATTTTCTCACAGATTTGGCAGTGTCATACCTCCCTCTTCACTCAGACACCTCCCACCCCTTTCTCTAATTGTAGAAGATCCTGAGTTTCATGATCTGTTTATAGCAGCAAGAACAGCAAAGGGTGGATATCTGTGAGCACTCTTATAGATGGAGAGCAAGACTCCTGAGGTTTTATTTTGCCTGCTATATTTGTACATCTCTCTGTTTTGGTTTTTCAGGTGATGATGTGTTCATGCCTAACGAGGCTGAGTGTCAGGAATATGTGCTAGAAGAGTTTGGCATCATTTTTGCAGGCAATAAAAATCGTATCAGCGGCTTTGGATGGAACTTTGGCCAGGTAAATGTAGCACTGAAACACCAGATATTGTTTTTGCATGAACTGGGTCATCTGCTTTTTCCAGTTCGTTGCATACATCTATGAAGAGCAGGACTCTGGTGTTGAAATCAGCACTTGTGCCAAGCCCTGTTTCACTGATCAATACCAGGATTTGTAACTTACCAGTCCCTGATCTGCCTTGAAGTGCAGCCAGCAGACATCATTATGTCTTTACCAAGACTAAGTAGCCTTAGAGTAGTAAAGCACTGTAGCAATGCTGAGAGGCCTCGAGACCACAGATTCCAAGTTTTGAAAAGCTCTGTGAGCTCTTCAGAGTTTGTTGTGGCCACATTTTCATTTTGTGGTAATACCTGACTGAGCTCTGCAGCATTTCATTTGGTGATTAAAAGAAAACATTCAGTGTTTATATGGCTCTCTGCATCCTGATTTTTAGTAGATTAATCTGTGTTTCCACAACATTAATTTATTTCTGTGCCATAGTTTCAAGGAGATATCCTCAATATTTGCCTGTCCATATTGGATCGAAGCCTATACTACCGTCAGGACCCTGTCACTGATGTATCTCACCGACATGACCCCAGGTATCTGGGCCGTGTTCTCAGTGCAATGGTAAGCAGCATGTTCAAAAAGTCCAAACTACTAAGAGTCCTTTAAAAGTAGTCAGTGAAAGTAAATATGAAGACATTTCTTAGAGAGTTTTAGGCCACTGTATGCACCAGACAACATGGATGGTGAAGTATGGGCCACAGAAACACCTAAGTGGTCATCTGATCTGAGCCTGCTAGATTTATCTCCTCTGGGGTAGTTCTGATCCTTATCACTTTGGTATCCAGGAGTCAAACTGAAAATATAAGACATGGGGTGGTTGAGGGACCGGTTCCTTGGAGGTCTTTAGTCCAGCCACCCATTTGAAGTGGAACTGCAGTGGTACTAGATCAGCTCAGCCATGGATTTGCCAGGATGCTTTGAAGCTCTCCAAGGAAGGAGGGTTTGTGGCCTCTGTGGGTGACCAGTCCAGAGCTGCACTACCCTCCTAATGAGGAATTTGTCTCTTATGTCAAATACGATTTTCCCAAGCTACAGCTTTCTGCTGTTGCCTCTTGGTATATAAAAGAGAAAGGTTTGTTAGAACACACATTCAAACAGTTGTAAGCTGGTTTTACATTCCCCCCACCCTCCTTAACAAGACAGAACCAGGCCAGTGCTCTCAACTTCTCCCTGTAGATTGTGTGCTCCAGGACCCCTGACCATCTGGGTAGCCCTCCCTCTTGAGTCCTCTTCAGTGTCTCAACATCCCCTTGAGCTGAGAGACCCAAAACTAGAGACAGGGCTCCTGGCACAGCCTTGCTAGGGATAATTAAAGGGGGTTAACAACCTTCCTCGACCTCCTGGTCACACTATTCCCAGTGAAGCCTACTGTGAGCATTCCCTTTTTGATGAGGGAGCACTGTTGGCTCAAATTCAATACAGCATTTGCTGTAACTCCCAGGCCCCTTTCAGACAGGTAGTAAACTCTTCATTTACCTCATCATAAATTTAGTGAATATCTTTTCAGGTCAACGCCAATGATGACCAAGGGGTGGTGCTAGGAAACTGGAGTGGAAAATACGAGGGTGGCAAAAATCCCAGCAGCTGGACAGGAAGTGGTGAAATCCTGCAAGGGTGGAAGAAATCAGGATTCAAACCTGTTAAATATGGACAATGCTGGGTTTTTGCAGCAGTATTGACTACAGGTATGTTTTACGTCACACACATGACTGACATTGCACAGATTCCATTGAAAGAAGCACTAATAATACTTCCCATATGGAAGCCTTTGAAGACATTACTATGCTGTATGAGACCTGCAGAAATGTTGCTTTCTGACTGTGGTTTTCTCCTCACTCTTTAGTGCTCAGATGTCTGGGGATTCCCACTCGTACAATCACAAACTTCAGTTCTGCCCATGATGCAGATGGAAATCTGCGTGTGGATGAGTTTTATGATGCAGATGGAAATCATTTGGAGAGGGGAGCTGACAGCATATGGTAAGGCTCCATATTTAATATTAGAGCTTATCAATGGCTATAGTGTCTTCAGGTGCAGGGCATAGATTCTAATGACAAATGCTTTATCTTCTTAAAAATGGCCTTAAAAACTACTACACACACATTGAGAGGATCAATAAAAAATACTGCAAAATAATACTACAAGACCTGGTGTTTTCACTCCTTCTCAGTTAAAGAAAGAATTGTGACAATAATTACAACAGCTAATTGAAGCCAGGGCAGGCAAAGTTACAGTTATGATGCCACAGATGATTGAAAATTTGCGATATTGCACTGGATGTATCAAACAGTGGGGATTTAACCTAGTTTGAAACTGTTCTTCAAAACCAGTTCACATTAAACTGTAAAAGTTCAACAGAACAAGCTTTCCTGCCTTTTTTTTTTTAACTTTTCTTGTAGTGGCATCGTTTGCAGTGAAAATAATTTAACTACTGCCTCTATTAAGCATCAAATGCAGTTCAAACAAGTTCTGGACCCATTCTAAATATAAGTGGCATGTATAACTGTCGCATTGTGCCAGAAGGAAACCAGCTAAAACTAAGGAAGTGCCTGGGCTCAAAGCTTTTGGAGAAGAATAGGCTCAAGACATTTTGTATAACTTCACAAATTTGTTTTCTGCCCTTGAGCATTTATATTTATTCCACAGTGCAACTTTCAGCACCTTTCTAGTTAATGTAGTCAGGGTCAGGGTAGAAGTGGTGAGTCTCAGATAAGAACCTGTGCAAACAAAGGCATTTGATCCATTTAACTAAGATGGCTGATTAAAGGATGAGGACAGGAATCCATAAACACCTACTAGCAGCTTACTTTGTTCATCCTTGCACACAGGAATTTCCATGTCTGGAATGAAAGCTGGTTTAAGCGCAACGACTTGGGCCCCTCGTACAGTGGATGGCAAGTTCTGGATGCAACTCCCCAAGAAGAAAGTGGAGGTACACAAATTTTATTTCAGGAATGATGTTGAAAATTTATAAAGTCAGTCGCTTTTAGAGAGAAGGAAAAAAAAAATAAAATCATTGTAAAAGCAATTTGTCAACCTGCTCAGAAATAGTTGCAGAAGAAAATACTTTATTGCTTGCATGAGAAAAGCTTCGGATCATCTGTGGATGCCAAGAAAGAAACTAGACTGCCAGGAGCAGTTTTTACAGCAATTCCTATCTTTGCAATGTAGGTATCATAGGCTATTGAAAATTAAGGGATTATATAAAATAAATCAAGTGTACTTTCAGAATAAACACAAGATACATTGATGACTGGCCTGGTATGAGGGTTTATGTGGATGAAAGGGCTTGAATGGGACAGCAGCATTGGGCAATTCAGAAGTCAGTGATAAATATCTGTCTAATAATCTGCTTACTGTCAAAGACCTAATTATGCCTAAATTCTTTTCCCTTGATGCTGTAGGAATTTATCAGTGTGGTCCTGCCTCACGGCATGCCATCAAAGAAGGAGAAGTAGATCTGGACTACGACTGCCCATTCGTGTTTGCAGAAGTGAATGCAGACTGTATGTACTGGAATTATGACTCTGCAAGTGGAAAGAAAACTTTAATATTCTCTAAGTCTACAGAAATTGGTGACTCCATCAGTACAAAGGCAGTTGGTAGAGATGATCGTGTAGATGTCACCAGTGACTACAAATATGAGGAAGGTAAGTAAAACCACTGGCTCTTCTGATCACATAGCTGCTTCATTCCCAAAAGTAGATAAACTCTCAGCTAGGAGTCTCTTAGTGGGAAATTTTGTGCATTTATAAAGTAGGAGCAGAATTTATACTTGATTTATTTGATTTCTACAGAAAAGGGAAGAAAAGGTACTGAGTAAAAAAACCACTGCCTTGCCTTTTCTGATATTGAGTTGCTTTGTGGGACCTAAATAAGGCAAGTCCAAGTATCTCCAAATAAAGCATTCCCTGTCCCATCTGGCTATTGCTGACATGCACTGTCTGCCTCTGCTTGGTGAGAATTAGGCTACAGCCCAGATATTTATCTGCAGGATGAAAGGCCTGTTACAGAAACCTAAGCTAAATCAGGCCCAGGAAAAGCAACTCTTTCAAAGGGTCCAGGAGCACGGCACCTTGTCAGTCCTTCGGGTCTGATCGTGGCCATTTGTGTTTCTCTTTTTCCTTTGCTCATGAGCAGATTCTGCTTTCCCTGTTAAACTGTCATTACCTCACTCCACGAGCCTTCTCCCCTCCTGTGGAAATGGGGAGTGAGGTGCTGGGTGGGTGGTTGGCCGCCAGCCAGAGTCAACCCACCACACAGTGCCATCAGCCTTCCCCCACATTTAGAGCCTTCTCTGTACTAGCAAATAAAAATTCACATTTCTAAATGTTACAGCCATAAAAAGGGATGGAAATGGGAAAAGAGAAACTTTAGACTTAAGATTTTATGTTTAAAAAAAAGTTATTAGAAGGACAGTGACATTACTGACTGCAGATCAAAAAATGAGGTATGGCTGTGGAAAACAGAAGGTCTGTTTATCTCTAAATACAGACACTACGTCCTTCTAGCTTGTCCCTAGCAGTCATGTAAAATAAGAGATGCACGTTAACTGTTGAGGATAATTTTCATGGTTCTCCCTGACAGGCTCTGCAAAAGAAAGAGATATTTTTAAAAAAGCCCGTAAGAAGCTAGGACTTGAGGATAAATTTGATCCTACAGCACCGACACAAGAGGAAATTGAACAGAAGCCTGACATCTCAGGGAAATTCAAGGTGGCTGGCTCTTTAGAAGTTGGCAAGGATCTCAACCTACTTCTGGTTCTTGAAAATTTACAATCTGATGCTAAGACTGTAAATGTAAATATGACTGCCTGGAGTACTCTGTATACTAGAAGACCAGTTAATGAGATCTGGAAGGACTCCCTATCTGTCACTCTGGCTCCAAAGGAAGGTAATTTTTCAAATACATTTTAATCATAATGGTTTTATCAGTAAATGGGCATTGGAGGCTGGTCAGCTTGGGGGGAAAGCCTCTAACAAACTGCAATCTTAAATCCCCACGTAGAAAAGGCTGAGAAAAATATTACAATGCAGAAACATTAACAAGGCATGTGTCACGCTATCATGTCCCCAAGTACTTTCCACATTTTGGAAAATGTTACCATTAGGAGCCTGGGATAAGAGATATATCAGCATCTCTAAAGTGAGGTGAAAGATCATTGAAACACAACTGATACCATCCTGCATTAATCTTAGGCTTCGAGTCATTAGCAAGAAGCAGAAGTAATAATTCATTTCTTTAATATGTAACTTAACTTCTGGAGAGGCACCAGTAAACTCCTTAATCTCCCACTGTTGCATTTTTCAGAGCAATCGGGAGGGAAACCTGCCAGGTAATACAGTAGTAGTGAATGGAGAAGGGATAACATTGAAAAAAATCACTGTCTATCTAAAGCAAACTGATAGATTTGCATGAATTAATTTTGGCAGCGATGGCTGAAGGCCCTCCTAGTCCTAGTCACGGCATAAAAGGAAAATACTAATGTTAGATATGAAGCTCTGTGGGCTTATAAAAGCGTGTACCAATTCCTTTTTTTTTTTCCTTCCAGAAAAACAATTTCCCATTAAGATAAAGTATCCCGAATACCAGCAGCAGATAACTACAGACAAAACAATCCAGGTCACAGCTTTATGTCACGTAGAAGATGGGATTCAAGTGCTTGTGCAAAGAAACATCACCCTGGACAATCCTGCCATTGACATACAGGTAAATTCCCTTTGCTGCAACTGCAGTGGCAGAGAAAAGGGAAAGTGAGCCCTTTATGAGCACTTTCTTCCCTGAAAGAAATGTTCTGTTCACATTCTGCCAGAGCCCATCACAGCATCTCACAATACCTCCTCTTGTGATGCCTGAAAAGGCTCAGATAGAAAAGACCACTGAGAACCTGGCTTCACAAGCATTTTCTTTGCACAGGTACTTGGTGAAGCAAAAGTGAATAAAGAGGTGGTTGTGGAAGTGGCATTTACCAATCCCATCGATACGGAGGTGAAGGACTGTGTGCTGCAGGTGGAAGGCAGTGACCTGCTCCGAGGAATCCTGGAGTTACGGTAAGGATGAGAAAAGTCTCCTTTCTGCTGTCAAAGATACATGAGCAAGAATGTGGGCATGGATGAGTTGGAACTGGACTGTGGGATGAGACATCATTTTCTTCTTGCTGTAACCTGGGAGGCCACTCAGTGTAACATCTCACAACAAATCACACAGCGATGAACCAGCTCTTCCTCTAGGCTGGGCTTTGGCTCCATGGTTTGGAGGTCAAATAATTGCTGTCATAATTGGACAGAACTTGTTTTCCTGCCTATCTAGCAGGACCACACAGTTCCAGAAAAAAAATTCATGCTTACCCAAGCTGTAAATGTTGCTGAGGCTGTCTATTCTGCTATAGGCCAGACAGGTTGCACCTTCTTGTTCTGATCAAAGGCCAACAACAGGATACATGACTATTTCTGTCCATACTTACCCAAATTACAACATATATTAACAGGGATATTGTTTTCACTTTATTAAATGGACTGCAGGTGCCAATCTGGGTGCTCAGCATTCTAAACACATTGTATTTCTATCTGACAGGTAGAAATACGTGTAAAAAGCAGATACACCAGTCTCAGCTTTGGGAACAAAAATTAATACTGCTTAGGCACAGGTTGTGATCTCAAAGGGTGGGACCTCTGAAAAGCACAAAGCCAAGTCTGCTCCATGCCTAGCATGTCAACAGATCCTCACAAACGCAGTTATTTCTGGAAAATACCTGGGATGTGGGACCATGCTCTTTAACTGAATACACAGACAAACACAAACAAACAAACACAGCAACTCAACATTGCCATTTGCACTTGAGCAATTAGGAATGCTCCATCCCATCATTTATAAGCTCTCCTGGGGGAATTTACCAGCCTCATGTTTCCTATCCCATACAATTTTATCCTCAGGCAAGACAAGACAATATTACAGGGTAAGGGAAAAACATTAACAAGAGTTTCCAAGAATTACAAAATGCAGTGGTGTAAAACATTTTAACTTCCATTCAGAATTTCCTGCTCTGTAAACACTGAGGTTTTCTTAGTGCTATAATCTATTCTAATTCAAGAGCTGGTATTAACATTCTTCATGGTCTTAGATTATTCTTTTTCAATGATTCAGTGATGTGTTTTACACCCTCTGTTCTGCATGAAGTCTTATCTCGCATATTATTATGTCTCCCTTTGTGGGCTTATCTGGGTTACTGCATAATGAATTTGTGAGAGCCCTAATGTATGGATTTGAGTCTTTAAATACTTATCAGATAGCCAAGTCACGTGTGGTCTTTTCATGGCCATCTTACTTTGAAGTGATAAGAATTCTTACTCCAGGTGAAAGATGATTAGTGAAGAAACTCAAGCATGATGCATAAGCCTGTTTTCAACTTATATTTTCCCTCTGTTTCCTTTTTTTTAGCATACCACCACTGAAAGCCAGTGAGAAATCCAGTACCAAGTTTAAACTTATCCCTTCTGAGGCGGGTCCCAAACATCTACTTGTTAATTTCTCCTGTGATAAATTTGCAGATATCAAGACCTTTAAGATGGTAAATGTGATTAACTAACATGAAGATATACAAGGAGTGGTCTGTGTGTGTATGAACTGAACAAAATGTGATAAGAAATCTTGTACAGAAAACAATGAGATAATCAGCAAAACAAATCTTCACTTCCTCTGATAAAGGGTCACCAACATCATATCACTGCAATTTTACATTGTAATTTTAAATAAACTGAGGAATGGTTGATTCTTCACTTACTGTATTGAGTGTCCATGTTATTAAAAATAACATTTTACCTTCTACTTAGAGACTGTTTGACTTTTGTCTGGCTCTCTTTGGAATGAATTCCTCCTGGCTCCAGATGTCTCTGCACAAACATTCATAAACTCATTGCTACATATTGAAAGCCTTATCCAGTGGACATCCAAAGCAGTGTTTCTCCTTACTGGAACTGTGATACTAGAACAGAGTGAGGATGTTCTAGAACAGAGTGAGGATACTAGAACAGAGTGAGGATTGCACAATTTATGTCATTTAGCTTTGGCTTCTTTGCTACAAACTCTGTCCTGATTTTTTTTTTTTTGGTAAATCATAGTGACCAAATGAGGCATAGGAAATGTTCAACAGGAATTTGGGTGGTGTCCAATTTGAGAGCCATTCAACAAACATTGTTGTGTCCAATTTGAGAGCCCCAACAACATTGGGGTAATTGCCCAGCTCAACATTCATATTTTAGCATGTTGGTATTCTGCACTTGCTGAAAGTCTTCCTTGGGAATAAAAGGCAGGGTAATCTTAAGTCTGAGGGTATTTTGACTTGAGAAGAGTCAGGAATTCTTTACTATAGGTTATGTGTCAGGAAGTCATCTCTTAGATTCGAGTTTAGTAAAGCAAACTTACACCCTTTATGGGAGGACTGGTACAGGCTAAATGATGGGTTCCAGTGAACTAGGTGTAGCCCAGTGAGTGACTCGGTTTATGGGCAACAACTGTGTAACAGTAAGTCAAGCTCTGACTGAAAATGACTGTGTAGGTAAAGCAGCTTGGAAAGCCAAGCTGCTGCTCTGCTGCACTGTTGGGCCAGGAAGCAATAAAATCTTAACTCTGTGCCCCAACTTCCACCACACTACACAGGGCACTGTGACTTGTCACAGGGACTTCTCGCTGGTGAGGAGCCCAAGCTCGGATGGGTTATACAGTTCTTTTGTCCTTGCAGCCTGCAGAATTGCTTTAGAAAGGCACCTGCAGCCACCCTGGTTTCCTGCTGCCAGTCACAGGATGTCAGTACGAGACCACACTGGACATAAAATGGGATGAGCTACAGAGAGGCTGTGCAAGGAGCCCACAGTAACGTCTCCTTTTTCCTGATGTTCCTCAAGGCTTGCCAGAGCCAAGAGCTCTCGTTGTGTAAATCACAGATTCATAGAATGGCTTGGGTTGGAAGGGACCTCAGAGATAATCTAGTTCTGATCCCCCTGTTTTGGGCAGGGACACTTTTCACTAGACCAGGTTGCTCAGAGCCCCGTCCAAGCTGGCCTTGAACGCTTCCAGGGATGAGGCAGCTACAGCTGCTCTGGGCACCCTGTGCCAGGGCCTCAGCACCCCCATAGGGAAGAATTTTTTTCTAATATCCAATCTAAACCTACTCTCTGTCAGTTTGAAGCCATTCCCCCTTGTCCTGTCACTCCACACCCTTGTAAATAGTCTCTCTCCATTTTTCTTGTAGGCTCCCTTCAGATACTGGCAGGCCACAATTAGATCACCCAAAAGCCTTCTATTTTCCAGGCTGAAGAAACCCAATTCCCTCAGATTTCCTCACAGGAGAGGAGCTCCATCCCTCTGATTATCTTGGTGGCCTCCTCTGGGCTACAGTAAACCACAGTAGAAGTTCAAGCTCAAGCACAGCCTTGAGTTTAGAATGTAGATATACACTTAATGACTTCTTTTTACATCTCTTGTGTGTGTGAAACACCCAGAGTGTGCTAAGGTCAAGTGAATTGCACGAGCAGAAATGGGAGAAACCTTTAAATCAGACCTTCCCCTGCAACACTCCATGCACATGCAGTTAATGTGTCTAATTAAAAGACAACTCCAATACAGGCTCACAGAAGAAATTCTGCAATGGTGGTGGTGGTGGGGGGAAGAGGGGGGTTGGTGGAATTTATGCTGCTTTCCTCTTTCTAGAAAAAAGTAGTAACAAGACAAGTGTAAGGTGGATTTAGTTACCCTGGGCATATGAGCAGTAGACAAAATTGTTAAGGAGATGAAGGAAATCAAAAAGTTTTTCTCTGAAAATTAGCAAATTGAACTGCAATTCCAAGACTGATACGAGGGGAAAAAAGGAACAAAGTATTTTGAACCATTTTGGATGATGGGTGGGTGGAATGGAGCTAGGAAAAAACACCTGTGACAACGTTCAGCCATTAGTCACTTAGGAACCATGACTGCTGCATTCCAAAGGGATTACAACAGCAGCTGCTGGTGCTTTGCTGTGGTGAAGGTGAGACTGGCAGGTGCCAGTTTGGGATGTAGGCCAGTCTCAGAGAGGTTCTGGTGGCTCGGTGGGCGTGCCTTGCAGAGGTAAAGGAGGTGGTTGCAGCCAAGACAGAAAAAGTGTTCCGAGACTTAATTACGTATGTGAGTAGCAAGGAAGAAGAAAGGAAATAGTCAAATGCCAGTGGGAGCAATGTGTAACGTCTGAGGCAATCACTGTAAGTACTGAACGCCTGAACTTAAGAACTGGTCGATGCGGTTTGTCACTAGGGCTGTGTGTGAAGATCGGGTAACATCAGAGGCTTGTGGCTCTTTTGGTTTCCAAGGAATATGAATTAAGGAAAAGAGAAAAAGACCAACTGAAGTAGTTCTGGACAGCAATCAAACCCATTTGAGGTGATTCCCGGAACAAGTCTTGACAGCCTGAGCATCCTGGAAACTTCCAAGGGAAGGAAGAACCGCTGAATTATAATGTAAGTGGAGATGTACTGTACCAGATATGCTGCTGCCTAGTGGGAAAAGCTTTAGTGTTTTTCTTTGGGATAGGGCTGGCATGACTGTCACATCAGTAAGTGCTCTTAGTCTTTGTAATAGGAAAACAAAGTTTCTCAAAAAGGTACAAGAAGCCTGTCTTGTAAGATCAACCTTAGAAACAGAAGATAAGCTGCTGGAGCTTAACTTCTGCTTTTTCAGTTGGTTTTTCTTTCTCTGTAACTTAAAATTCAGACTTATTTACTTTTAAGTCTTTACTGAGTGCTAAAACATGATCAGTGGGGCTGCAGAATCTTAAGCAGATAATCCTCTTCAAAACTACATCATTTTATTGTTTGTACTCTTTTACAAAGTGATGGTACAAAACCAAAAAGATATATATTCACAAACCCCAAAAGAAATATAGTCATGGTTGTTAAAATAGATAGGCTTAAAGTTTGTGCTGACATAAAGTACTCAAGGTTACTAGTTTGTGAGTTCTTTTTGAAATAGAACTTTTGGGAAATATTAATATATGGAGCTAACTTAACAGGTAAACAGATATTTGTTTCTAGTAGGAGCTTATAATTTTATATGTCAGAGGATATTGGAGATAATATTAGACCATAAAAACCCTCTGAAACCAACCCACAGCTATTGGACAAACCCAGAAGTGATATTAACCAACATGGAAGTTAAGTCATCAGGAAATGCTCCTTTTTCCTTCAGACGGCTTTTACATCCCACCACGCTCCCCATTTCCTCATCCTTAAAGATAACTTATTCATGGCACACCTATTATCTCTGTAGGAAGTTCTTTTTGTCTTGGGATTCAAGAGCATGCATTTCCTCTGAGTAAATAATTTTGGTATCTCCTCCCATAATTACACCCACGTTGAGTAGGAACTCTGGCATTACACAGACATATATTATAGGAACCAGTTAATTCGTTTGACAACTTTACAGGTATTAATAACAACTGCTAAGTACCTCTCCCTTCTCTCAAATTTCAGCTGACAGCTCGAAAAGATTGCTGGGTTTTTTTCTTTTTATGATTGATGTGACTTGGACATCCTTGAAGAACAAAGTGGAAGTTGTATGCAATTCTCATAAGCGGAGGGAATGGCAGGTGAGTTCTGCAAGCCATTTGCTTCCCTTCGGCAGGTACTTACTCAGGGCTGTCTCCTCAGGATTCATGCCCTGTAGGTATCTGCTCAGATTTCTTATCTGAAGGAAATTTGATATTGTAATTTGTTCTTGCACTTCCTTTTTAAAGTTTTAATGTTGTTATTATTAAGACTTGTTTGAGAATAATTTTTGAGCTAAACAGAGGATATTGGGACAGGGAGGAGAAAAGAAATTTTCATTACTTCAAAAGGCACCATTTTTAAAATGCTTTTTCAGAGATGTCTTGTGCTTGGTATTAACAAAATCTGTGTAATCCATTCTAATGGAGCTGTGAGCATGGAACCTATAGATGGGAATTCGAAGATGCATTAAAACCCTACCAAAGGAAAACAGTAATGACAGTACCTCTGCTTTTTCAAGTTTAAAATGAAGATGATTATTGAGCTGGGCAATTGCAAAGCAGGGATCTTCCTCATTTAATGCTGGAAAAAACATTTACGAATCAGCTTTGCAGGGAGAGCAGCGGCTAACTACAGTTCACTGTTGTCCCATTATTTATGCTAAAAATTCTCCTTTTCAGTCCATTGGTACTTTCTCACATTACTTCTTTGTGGTCTTAAACTACTAAAAAAAAAAAAAGTTCTTCCTTGAATTAATTTCTAACACTTTTTTGCATAAGTTAGTTTTACTTTTACCTCTTCTTCAAGGATTAGGTGTAAATTGTGGTTTAATATGCAGCTATATTGTTTCAGATCTGACTTAGTATTTCTCTGATAAGCTCCATGGTATAGACCTAGACACTTGTTTGAAGATCCCTACAATAGTATTGCATAGCCATTAATCCATCCTTTCCATCCTATTCTTTTTGTTGTTATTATTGTGTTCTTTTGATTTCCCTTTAAAATGGTGGTGGCCATGTGCCCCCATCCATCCCCATTCCCCCCACCCCCAACCTCATTGCATTTATGATACTGACATTAACAAAAATGACTTGGAAGAACCTTCACCAAGGCACTTGCCCTGAGCATTTGTCAAAACTTGAAACACAATGCTCCAGGTGTATTTTGTAGAGTCTCCCAGGACAGATATAAACACAGAAGGTGCTTCTCAGCATTCCCAAAGACAGCATAACTGCTCAGGTTTGAGCATGGCAACAGAACAGGGAAGGGCAAACAACATTGCAGGGAAGATCATAGACATATTTGCTTGCCAAAGAGGTAGTGTAGCATTAGAGGTGTCAGGAACCACTTTATGGGGTTTAAACCACAGACCATAATAACAGCACGTGCACAGGAAGACACAATATCAGAGAACTCCAAGCACACTGCAAGTCAGAATTCTTCTATGTTACTGCCTACTAGAACAGGAATGCCAGTGGTCCAGTTGTCACTTTGAACAGAGCTAGATTCAGACAGACCGACTGATTTGTCAAAAGCTTCAGAATGTCCTCAAATACCTCTTGTTCATCCAAATAAGACAGATGATCTCTCACTATGCATTTTTCCTTGCATCTAGGCCAAATGGCATCAGGATCTAAGCAGGAAAAGTAAGACGTCCTAATTGCCATTCCTGTGATCCTAAAAATATTTATGTTGAAAATGTAGAGGGGCTACAGGCCTCTTTCTTTGGTGCTGATTACAAAATGACACCAATTTGCCCCTGTAAATTTTTTTTAAGTCCAGTGGTAAAACAGCATCCAGCACTGTATAGGAAGTACATAAGTACTCTGTATGAGGGCTCTTTAACAAAACCCAAGGAAAGATTTCTATTATTGACCAATAGACTTAATTTAATGGGGCATTTGCTTTTTAGTTGTACTTCCTCCCACAAGAGGTAATTGCTCTTAGTAACCTCATCGTGCCACTAAACAGCAAATGACCTCATGCCAGTTGCTTCTTCCTGACTTCTCTTGTGTTTTATAGATCTGACCCCAACACACATCAGCTGGCAGCCATCAGTGAATGCAGCCAACCACCACACTGACAGATATGCCAACACCGAGCTGACTGTGAGGCGAGGACAAGCCTTCAATATCACCCTGTACTTCAACAGACCAAGGCAGAATGGGGAGAGCCTAGGATTTGTCACTGAAATAGGTAACGTTCCCATAATTCCCTTAATCCATGTTCTCAGAGAATTGTAATCTTTATTCCGTGCAGTTCTCTCCTTATTCTATTTAGAGATGAAATTTTTCTGCATGTATTTTTAGTGCTTCCCGCACCCCAATATGCTCAGTTTCAAGTGTGAGGTTAATGTTGAAACCACGCTCTGGGATGGAAACCAATGACTCCTTCTCTCTGGCAGGGCCATCCCCCTCGGAATCTCACCGTACAAGGGCTGCATTTAACCTCTCTGAGGCGGGGGGCAGTGGCTGGAGTGCTGCCCAAGGACCCAGCGACTCTGGATCCATGAACTTTACAATATCCAGCCCAGCCAATGCTGTCATCGGGCGATACAACCTCACCCTCCGGGTCACCTCAGGGAACAAGATCGTCTCCAGATACCTGGGCCAGTTTGTGTTACTCTTCAACCCCTGGTGCCCAGGTAGGTGCCAATGCCTTTGCTCTTGAACACAAGTGACCTTGTTGCCTTCCTACCTGCACAGAGCTGCTCCCTCAAGCTGTCTCTCTTTGGGTCTCCAGCGGCTGCAACCTGAGCTGTGTGCTCAGAGATCTGGTTTCCCTACACTAAAATGCTGCTGCCACCACCCCATCCTCTTTTCACCCTAACAAAATGTGCTGTATGGGGTTATATCATAGACTCTTCAGAACTGAGCAGATCACTTTTTCTGTAGAGAAGGGCTTCTCTGGGCAAACCGTTCCAGTGCATCACTGCCCTCTGGTAAAGAATTTCTTCCTAACAGCCAATCTGAATCTCTCCTTTTTTAGGTTATAACAGTTCCCCCTGTATTATCACTCTCAGCCCATGCAAAGAGTTGCTCTCCCTCTTTTTTATAAGCCCCTTTTAGGTACTGGAAGGCCACAAGGTCTCCCTTGAGCCTTCCCTTCCCCAGGGTGAACACCCCCAGCTCTCCCAGCCTGTCTCCAGAGCAGAGTGCTCCAGACCTCGGAGCATCTTTGTGGCATCCTCTGGAGGATGGCAGGTGCACACCTTTCTCGTGCTGAGAAGCCCAGAACTGGATGCAGTGCTCCAGGTGGCATCTCACAAAGGCAGAGCAGAGCGGGAGAATCCCCTCCCTCAGCCTGCTGCCCACCCCTCTGTTGATGCAGCCCAGGATGTGGTTGGCCTTCTGGGCTACAAGCACACACTGCTGGCTCCTGTCCAATTCCCATGTTTTTCATTTTGGGCTGAAAATGGACATCTCTTGTTGCTCCATGTTTTCATTTCTCCATTTCTTCTGCAACATGCTGAGACTGCAAATTCCTAACTTCATATTTTGCAACTATGCAATAGTCTAGAAACCTAGATTAGCCTGAAAACATGACACTCAAGAGAACTCTTAGCCATCCCACGGAGTAAACAGCTTATAAAACAAAAGTAGCCACAATCATTCACTATTTTTTTCCGTGACCACGCGTTAGTCAAGAGCCACTAAGAAATACGTCAATAGCCAAGATGAAAAATGCTGCTAATTAGCTCAGCAAGTCCTGGAAGACAGAAATAATTATACAAATATGTTCAGGAAACTCAGACCATCTCTGCATAGACAGTCCTGAGGGGAAAAACCTCCCCAGAAGCCCCTGAAAAATAATTTGTGCGTAACTTGTAATTGAGGGAAGCCACACTGCAGGGACAGCAATCTTTGACAGCTCCTGAACTGGAACACCAGCGTAGCAATGGTACTCAAGAGACCAAACTCTTCGCAGATGAAAACAGAAAAATTAAGCTGTGCCCATTACAATTTTAAAGTAATGATTTTGCGGAAGAGTCCTCCAGATTTACCAGATGATGCAATGACAACTGACAGATAAAAGGGAGTATCCTTAATGCTGAATGAAGGATGCTGCTGAATAAGTTCTGCAGAGTGGAACAGCTCCCTGATCCTGAAAAACAGGAACAGATTCAGTTTGAGGGTATGTTACCACTATTGCAAGTGCCATAGCAGAAGGGAAATAGGAAATTTATTTTCTTGGCAAAGGAGAAATGGCAAATGTGGTCTGTAGATATGGTTCCAGGTGGGAGGTTAGGCTTTAAGCTGAGGAATACAGAAATTAATTCATCAACTGTAATATCAATAAGAAAACTACTTATAAGAAAACAGTCAGGACTGGAGATGAAAGGAAAAACACTGGATTGGAGAAAAGCTACCAGAGAGTGGATCCCTAAGTGTCATCTGAAAAAACACTCAGATCAAAATAGTTCATCACTGACTTTGACATGCTGACATTAAACAGCGTTGTCCATGCACAGATGGGCTGGGACAACACACAGAAATAACTGGCTGACCTTAGAGACTGGAGAAGGTGAGAAGAAATAAGATCTAATAATAGGAGATAAAAGACCATACCTCTAGGGAGAAATAACAATGATTTCAGTGACAGACTTATCACCTGGAAATCATGAAGAATGTGACAGCCCTTGTTAATCAAAGAACAAGAACCAAAGTGAAATGGCCCTGAAAAAGGAAAATGCAATCTTAAGCTGTGTAAGAGAAAACAGTTAGTCAGATTTAAATGTTAATGCCATTGGATGAGATGAGAAGAATTAAAACATGTTCAGTGAAGGGTTACTAGGATAAATGAACACATGAAAAACCTTTTGGACCAAAAAAAAAAAATAAAATTCTAGTTTAGCAAGCTATAAAGGTTTATTGAGAGCACATAAACCTTAGAAAAAAAAATGTTCTTCAAGTGATTATACAAGGACATTTAGATTGCTCAGAATAATAAACTCACAGGCCTAGAAGGATCTTAGAAAGTCATCTAGTCCCACACCAGGGCTCTAAGGTAGGTTCAGTTCAGCACTTAGGTCATTCCTGACAGGTCTTGAATTCCTTCTTAATGACCAGCCATTAGGGAAGCTCCAGTACCTCCCCTGGCAATTCCCTCCAATAAAACACAAGCCTTTCTATGAGAACTTTATCCTATTAACTAACCAAATCTTTCCTGCTTTGACTGCAGCATATAATTTCTCATCCTACGTATGACAGATACCAAGAAGAGATTTTATTTCCCCCCGCCCCATTCTCTTCACAAGAATTTCTGGAATTGATTACAATGCTCGCCCCAATCATCGCCCCCATTTTTTTCCTACCTTAAATAATTCTGAGTTAATTCATACTTCAGATTTTCAGGAATGCTGAGCATTCTCAGTGCTCCTCCCACTCTTTCTGACTGGTCCACACCTTGAAGTGCAGCACCTGAAACTGCACACAGGTCTCCATGTCCATGCTACCCCAAAACCTCAGGAATCAACAATGATGATATTATTTTTAAAAAGTGTGGACAACAACCACAAAAATAGATTTATATCACATGATACAATTTTAAAAATAAATTGCAATCTTTTTATTTGCAGGAAGGGAAGGATGGGAAGTTCCTATAGGAAGGTAAAGAAGTTGATTCAATAAAATAGAACAGCTGATCTTTTTGTATGTATTTCCTGAAATCCTGAACCTTTCAGAAAATATTTTTAAACATTATGGAATTAAAAGCAGAGCTAAGTAGCTATTGCTACCTAAAGAGTGACCAAAACAACCTAAACCTCTGTGGGAACCAATGCTTTCATAGCAGCTACAAACTGTGCCATAAACTTGGAAAAACAATGAGGAGCAACGAAATCCAAGTGAATGGCTGAGCAGGTTATCCTAATAACATTCCTGACAGAACTTTGGATCAGGCAAGCAAAGGTCTTCATTTAGGAACCTTAAAACAAGACAAACGCATCTGGAAAAGAGAGAAAAATGTCATCTGTGGGGCTCTTTTCAAATATCTGTTCTACTTCTAACCACCCTGAGAAGACAGAAAAATGTGGTGAGCCAGCCTGGACTTTTCTCCACCTTCCTCACAAAAACACAATGTGCAGATAGGGGACATTTAGATGATGCACAAGGCTATCTTAAAAGTAGGGGAAAAAAGTTAAGTAATATAATATGGATCCTTCTTTCACCCCCCCACCCCTCCCCTGGCCATATTCAATAACAGACATTATCACAGAACTGTCCATGCTCATGGAGCTGTAACAATTCCACTTTGCAAATAGAACGTTTCTCCTTGCTAAATCAAGACAAAAATGTTTCTGAAAGGTTGCTGGTATTCTCAGCTTTAAGCCTGCCCAACTTGGATTTCAGGTGATGATGTCTTCATGTCCAATGAAAATGAGAGACAAGAATATGTTCTAAATGAAAATGGAATAATCTTTGTGGGCAATGCAAGGTACATTGAAGCAAGAGGGTGGTATTATGGACAGGTAAGTCACAAGGAATTCATTTGGACTCTCATTCTGCCTCCAATAGCATTTCTCTTATCATTATTTGCTGTTTATATAACAAGTGCACAAACCTGGCTAGCCTTACTTGTGGTTTGCTCACAGTGTGTCGAACAGTGTGTCCCACTGTCCCTATCCCCTCTGGGCCGGAATAGCTCAGAAAGGAGGGACTGCAGTAAAATCTCCTTTAATTCTGTTTGTGAAACCATCCATTTTCTTAAAAATCCATCTTGTCCGATCACAGTTTCAAGACCTTCTAAACATCTGCCTCACCATGCTCGATCTGAGCCTGTACTATCGTCAGGACCCAGCCATGGATGTGTCACGAAGAGGAGATCCTAAATATGTGGGCCGAGTAATCAGTTCTATGGTAAGAAATGGACAACTTAACCCAAATCCCACATGAGTAAGTAGAAAGCACCACTGAGACTCAGCCACCTGCACCCTAAGCAATATAATGAACTAGGTACAGTGCATTACACACAATTCATTTCGTGGATTCTGTCCCCTGGCCTCTTTTTAGATCAATGGAAATGATAACGACAATGGAGTTCTCCTGGGAAAGTGGCAAGGAAGTTTCCACTCGCATGAGAATCCATCCAGATGGGATGGCAGCGTGGTGATCCTCAAGAAATGGCGTCAGGACAACTACAGGCCTGTTCAGTACGGCCAGTGCTGGGTTTTTGCAGGTGTGATGTGTACAGGTAAGATGTAAGAACACAGGACTGGGATGAAATGGAGGCATCTGTGACCTCTGGTTTTATCAAAACCACAAAGCAATAATTTCTACAAGAGGAGCAGTGCTATGAAGACCACTAATGCTGAAGAATCACAAAATATTTAGACACTTTGTTTCTCAGATATTTGTAATCATTGAACTAAAGCTGTGTGGGTTCTGTTGCATTTCTTGCTCTTTTTTTTTTTTATAAAATATATTTCAGTTTTGAGGTGCTTGGGGATTCCAACTCGTTTGGTTTCAAATTTTAACTCTGCCCATGACGTGGATAGAAACCTGAGTATCGATAAGTACTACGACAGCTCTGGAAGGAGTCTTAATATCGGCAAGGATTCCACATGGTAAATATAATTTCTTCCATCTCACCAACAACAATAGAGAGGATCTAGGAGACTTAAAAACATGAACACTAGCAGTACAAAAGCAACTGAGTGGGCAAAATGTAATACAACCATCTAAATTAATACTGCAGACATCCATTTGGGAAAAAACCAACCAAACAACATAGTTCACGATTTTCTCTCTCCCTGCCCTGAGGTCTATACCTCAAAAGCAGGCAGTGAATCTGTCCTTTGAAGGAGGTACCGTAACTTGACAGTTTGTGCCTCAGTTTAGAGTTTAGAAAATTTTTTTTAAAAATTCACTACTTGTCTCCAATTGGAGGTTTGCATGACTCCTTTTTAGACACTGTTCTTTGTCTCCAGGGATTATCATGTCTGGAACGAAAGCTGGTTCATTCGCCCAGACCTGGGAAGACCATACAATGGGTGGCAGGTTTTAGATGCCACTCCACAAGAACAAAGCAGAGGTAACAGCATAAGTTCTCAGCCTGACTTAAGAGTCTTTCTCCAAAATGAGCACAACTAATAAAGTTTAACCTTTTTTTTTTCACATTTTAGGAATTTTTCAGTGTGGCCCTGCATCTGTCTTAGCCATCAAAGAAGGTGATGTAGACCTGGACTACGACACCTTGTTTGTGTACTCAGAGGTGAACGCCGACTGCAACAGATGGATTGTATACAATGATGGAACTAAGAAAAGAGTTTATTGTGATACTGAAATCATTGGCAGGTCTATCAGCACCAAAGCTGTGGGCAGCAATGGCCGTGTGGATGTCACTGCTAACTACAAATATCCAGAAGGTAAAGGAATTATCACAAATTACCTCCTGTTATTGCCTACTGAATCCTTGGTGCTGGGAAGCTAGAATGGGTAACCTGCTTTGTTTGAGCATCTCTCCCTTGCCTTCAGGAAATATTTCTGCCACTGTTCTCAGACTACTTTCTTAATACAATGGGTGTTACATTTCTGGGTTCGTGCATTTAGTAGCTTCCTTATTAAGGGACAATATAAAATATACTTTAGTCCCTTACACAGACGTGTAAAATTTAATACATACACAAAACAGGGCTATAAAATATATCTTACTACCCAAGGCAGATGAACCTTCAGTGTTTTAGTGCACGGAGGAGTGAGTGAGTTTAACACAGAGGCTGGCTGTCATCAGATCAGCAGAGTAACACTTAGCACACTACTGCATGTTCTGACCAAAGAAAAAGAAACCTCACTTCCTAAACAAATAAAAACGCATCATATTTCATTTTAGTGATTTATTCACCTCGTAACAGTATATCCCCTGTGAAAAATCTGAACAGAGGCTTAATGAAGATATGGGGAGCTTTTAGCTACTGCGTGTTTCTGAGTGATGCTGTTACCCTGTATTGGTCTGAAAGCCTTTACACAGAGGAAGTGCATTTGCAACAAAAGCAGAATTTTACTTGGTTCTCTGCTTTCACCAGGTTCTTCCGAGGAAAGACGAGTTTATAAAAAGGCCTTGGCTAAGATATTTGGAACCAGCGTCACAGAAGGACGCACAGGCTCCTCCGAGGGAAGACCTTCAGAGACAATGAGGAACCCTGGGATCGCTGGGAAATTCAAGCTGGCTGAACCTCCAGTTTTTGGCAAAGACATTAACCTAATCCTGGTCCTCAGCAACCTCTCCTCTGACCGCAAGAGCGTGAGGGTGGACATGAGTGCCTCAACCATCCTGTACACAAGGAGAGCCGTGGCAGAGATCCTGAAGGCAGCCACCTCTGTGGAGCTTGGTCCTAAACAAGGTAATTTTAATGTCCCTGAGGAGCCAATATAGCTCTCTTCCTAGCCACATGAAGGAAGAAACATCAGTATCACGCCTATATCAGCTTTGTAGTGCATCTACTCATTCCACCTCTTAATAGCATTGTTTAGGAGTACATTTTACATTATTTTTTTCCCTCTGAAAACTTTCACTCTCATGAAATGTTACATAGAAGGCTACACTTACATTGTAGCTCCAGAAGCAGCTCTATACATATGTGTGTGTGACGTGGTTTCTCTATGTTTGTACATGTGCATGTGTGTGTGGTGATTATTACATAGGAACACATCTTAACAAATAAAAAAAGTCTGATGTGTGCCTTCTTGGCACTCAACAGGCAACACATGAAAAGAAATCAACTAGGAAAAAGTTTAAAAGTTGCAGTGAAACTCTGTCTCTCTTTTGAAGAGTCAAGACTATTGAAATTATTATAGAGATCTTTTTCATCCCCAGGGGCTACAAAGATAAACATTTTTCCCATACACAGCAGAAAAGTTGTAGGACTACAATGAGCAGCTGACCAGGTCACTTGAAAAGGATCTCTCTGAAACTTGACCCAAACTTTCTTCTCGACTGAGGTAAAATAAAGAGGATATAAGGAGGGAATAGATTAAAATGGTTATACCTCTAATCATAAGAAATACAAAGGGTCAGGAATCCAGTGAAATGCAGATGAACAGACTCCCTCAGGTTCAGGCCAAAATCCTCTATTCAAAACTGTAAGGGTCAAATGAGTTAAAGTAGAAAAGGATCACCAGAAGAGGGAAACACACAACCAGTCTCACAAGAAGGAAATATAAACAAATTCCACTGCCATCTTTTTTCTCTTCAGTAATTAATAAAAACCCTCACTATAACTCTCTTTTCTTTAGCTTTCTTTGAAAATGTAATGGTTCCTAAATATATGTCTGAATTCTAGGGAAGCATATCCGGGTAAAGATCCCTTATACTCATTATGGAAAATATCTGACCACTGACAAAAGGATCCAAGTTACTGCTTTGTGTGAAGTCATGCGCGCGCACGGGCTGAAGCTGCTGGTGGAGAAGACAATCATTTTAGAGGACACAAACATCATTATTAAGGTGAACAATTTTCTCCCTGATGTTCTAAACAGACACTAAAAGGTCTTTCTGGAGCTCAGATCTTAAGATGAGAACCTGGGGATAAATGCATTACTTTTAGGCTGCCTTTTCAGATGTTGTTCCAAAATTCTGCCTGCTTAAATTGAGAAAGCAAGGACGTGAGAGGCCAGTTCTGAACCTTGGCCGGAATCTGCCCCATTTTTCAGAACAGCTCTGTTACCTTTTCTCCCCAGTCATGAGCCACTGCCTTATGTTTCACAGTACTTGTTTTCATTCCAAGTATTGGCAAGTGCTTGTGTTGTCCTTAAAGAACTTTGCCAAAACACAGATTTAAACCCTTAATCCTAACCAGTGCTAGAGCCAGTCCATATTGTTTCAGCACTTTAATCCTAATCAATGACGTGCCAAAAAAGAAAAAAAGCCACTCATCAACCCAAAGATCAGACAGATTTCGTGGGACATGTCTGTGTAGCCAGGGCTCTATTTCACTGAAATTATGCACAAAATATTGCAGACAGCTTGACAGCACTATTTAGCTAAGCCACATCCAGCTTCAAACATTAGGAAGGCTAATGTTTGTCAGCTAAATGTCACTTGCAGCTCCACAGAATTCTGACTCCAGGAAAGTGTAAACCAGTGAACGATCAGGAATGTGTTTTGTGCTTCAGCTCCCTCGGAGGGTTGTAGTGAACAAAGCTGTGTCCCTGGAGATCTCCTACGCCAACCCGCTCCCGGAGCCCGTGAGCCGCTGTGTCCTGCTGGTGACTTTGATGAACCAACAGGTCAAGATAAAGTAAGTGGAAGCTGCAGCATTTACTCCCTGCTTACGACATGACCAACAGCATGTCTAATTTCTCAAACAGAAAGAAGAAAAAAAATCACACTTGAATTGTCTTTTTTACATTTTCTATTTCTGAAAACAAAAATGTCACCAAACATGTATATGATTTCTTAATTTCTTTTCCATATAGAACTTCTTTAACAACTCAAACTTGCTAACTTCTTCTTTCCTGGGAAAGCAAATGCACCTCTCTTTTCCATAATTCCATTTGAGAGTAAAGGAAGATGGTACTGACCTTTCTCATTTCTTAGTCTACACAATGCCTCAAACCCTAAGTAATTCTCAAAACCCAAGGCTGGGTCTCAAGTAACTGTTGGGCCTCTAGAAATCCTGCAGTTCTGCTTCTTGAGCATCTCATAAAAGACAATGCAAGCCTGAACTAAATTCTTTTTTTCCTTTTTCTGTTCTTTTTTTTTCAGTTTGGCACGACTGGCACCGAGGGAGAGATCAAAAATTTATTTTGAATTCACACCTCGGAGGGCTGGGCCCTTACAGCTGCAAGTAGACTTCTCTTGTGACAAATTTTCACACGTTAAGGGATTTGTAACAATTGCAGTAGCACCTGCATAATGTGATGGAATCAACCTTCCATTTCAGCATTAACACAGCAAGACACTCTCCTCTGTATAGGAACAGTGATGACAGAAAGGAACGTTGCACAAAAATTGGTGACCTCTTACATCGCAATAGAATCAAGTCTGCTTTCATGGTGCTTAATTATTTAGTCTCTAAATGTATTTCTCTTCCCCTCCCCCCCCCCCCCCTTGATGAAAGAAAAAAATGAAACCCCTTCTTTGTAGAAATAGCTTCATTGTTGTCAAACCTCATTCTGTTAAGCTCCCAGTTTTGACTTTTCCCTCAGATAATTAATACAATCTCTTTTTGACCACATTATAATTGTCAGCAATAAATAAAAATCATTCTCAACTGTATTGTTTTGTAATGATTTATACATTCCATGAGAGTATTACAAGAAATCACAAGACTAAGGAAAAGTTCTTTCTTCTTCATTTCACAAGCCACTAACCTAGAAGAGTGGGACATTTCCTCCATTGTTCACCTAATTTCTGTATTTTGTGACACCTATAGTTCCATGAATGGGGAGGAGAAAAGCCTAGGAAGGCTGGGAAAAGTAATGCTTGGGGTCCATGGCAGTATTTCTGTAGCCTGTGGGCACGGGCCTGTCACAGAGTGGAGAACACATGCACATATTCAAAACAGTAACTTAACTCCTATGCAGCCTGACAGAGTCCCAGGCACCACAAAGCACGGGGAGAGTTTTGCAATAGCATGGCAGCCCAGCAACACAGGGCAAGCAACTCCTTCTGCCCACCAGGGTAAGGTCACTGAAGACAAGGAACACATTTGTCTTCAAACCTTCCCCGTGTGGCTCACTCAGGGGCAGCCCCGAGCCCACACCTGTCAGTGTTTGCAGACAGAAGCCCCTTTTGTGGGATCCCAATCCCAACATTTCCAGGTACCAGGTCTCCCCTGACACCCACTTGCGAGTAGCTGTAAGGATTCCCTGTTCCTGCAGCCGCTCCAGGACTGCTGTGACAGGTAATGACTGACCAGGCACAGGAGCTGCCAGGTCACCCTCAGAGCAGGATGTGGGGCAATCGTGCTGTGCAAACAACCCTGCCAAGCCTGAAGATTTATATTTGCTGTATGACTTACGAAAAGTTTAAAGCAGAATTAATAAGCTGAAAATTCTGAACCACAGAGCTGTCAGGAGTTGGATACGGGCATTTTTGTCTGATAGGTGATAATATTTCAGAGTCTCAGGGATCCAGATATAATCACAGATTTTTACAGAAAAAAAACACACAAGAAACCATTAAAAAACCCTTTAGATTCCTTTTTAAAAATACATATTTGAACTGCAGGCAATTCATTTGCCTTTTTGGATCCCAGCAATCTTGATATGAAAGTGGAAACAAAACAGAAAACAGAACTGAAAAAGAGTCACAAGGCAGAATGTAGAGGTGAGGAAAATAAGAGATCATCTCTTCTCCTGACACCCCTTACTCCTCATTACAGTCCACTGGAAGTCCAGAGCAGTCTGCAACCTACTCTTGGGACAAATTGGCAGGACATGTTTTTAGATAAGCCGTGACACAGGATGAGGGAGGAAAGAGCAGGAGGGAGCTGGAGGAGCAGAGAAGAGAGTGCCTGTAATTACAGTGGGCAGGGCTCACACCAGAAGAGCAGCTCTGTAGCTTCCTCCAGGGCCCAACCAACCTTGCCCTGCCAAACAGCTACAGAGAAACTGTGTGCATGTATTAAAATATGTGCATGTATTATGAACACCGAACTACAAAGAAAAACTATTAGAAGCAGAGGCAGCCATTAAACACCTCTCTTTACTTAACACAAGTCCCTGATCACAGCTGACTGCACAACAATGCCCCCTCCCCGGGATGTGTTGCTCCTTACAGAAGAAATGCAGATTATAGGCAATCACGTCAGAAACAGGTAATGAGAAGGAAGCATTACAGTAATGTTGTGGCAAAGACAGAACGAATTATATGCAGTTATGTGGAAGATCTTCAGACAGATCTGTCTCAAAAAAAAAGAAGAAAAAGTGGGGAAAAAGCTACTGGCAGTAACAGTAATTATTAAAAATCTACTTAGATCTCTCCATCTCCCACACAGCTGTGCTGTACAATATTTGTCTATACTTGCCCTCTGTACATACAGTCCCCAAAAACCTAAACTGACACAAACAAAACCATCCAAAATTAAGTTGCTTCTGCCTACTTAAGTTAATATTTCCTTCATTAGACCAAATTTGGGATGCTTTCCTCTCTAAAACACCAGAATACTGATTGTCATCTTTCCTCAGTCATTCACCAGTTTTACATAAGGATAATTGGATTCAAGATTGTGCAATTAAATCAGTCATCAGTGGATGCTCACGTAGGATATCACTACAAAAACAGTAACTACCAACCACAGGTCACACCCAGCTTGTATAAACTCCAGCCTATGTAGCCAAGTCCAGTCCTGAGCCTTTCATTACCGGTGCTGGTGGAAGAGGATTTAGAATGTTCTTGCACACTTTTGTAACCATAACCTGAGCTACGCACAAGTGTGGAGAAGAAGAAAGAATCCTTATGGCAGGTAAGTTCATCCAGCCTGCTGGCTCCAGACATCCCTCTTCCAATCCAGATGGGCAATATTTGCTGAGGAAACAAGATAAATTACATCTAGCTGCTCTCTCAGGAACTTTGCTTTTTTAGGTTAAGTGTATTTATTGGTTTTTCTACTAGAACTGATTTTCTTTTTTCTTTTATTATCATGGGTCTTGAACATTTTTTTTTCCAGTAACACAGAAGAGTAAGAAAATATTTTTCTATCATATCAATTAACTGCTCTATTCAGTGCTTCTGCAGCCATCTAATCACTGTTGGTTAGTGACTGGGGCATCCAACTGCTACACGGAAATCCCAGGCTCTGAGATCAAATGAAGTCTGGCCTCAGAGAGGTCACTTGGTGGCCTCTGGACTCCCAAGAGGGGCTGTGCCAGCTTCTTGTCTGTATGGGATTGCACTCGCTGTGCTCACTCTCATGCTGACTGTAAAGATCTCGAGTTAGACACGTGCACCATGGAATACTCACACACAGACTCCATCTACAGTTTAGCCTAAAGAGGTTTTCCTGTTACAGCTTCATCTTTCAGTCAAGGGCAAAGAGAACCCTGTGTGCACCATGATCAGCATCTTCAGCAGTGACCACCGGGCTTTTCCTTCTGAGCATGCTCCCAACGTCTGTCCATTACAGCATAGACACCCAAACAAATTTTTAGAATTGTACACTGACAGAATTCTAGAAAATAAGTTTTCCTAACAGGCACTGAAAGAAGAAAAAGAAATTATAAGACTGAAATTGAAACTGTGACGATCAAAACAAGGATAAATCTGAGGTTCACATGGACAAAAGACTGGCAGCAGGCTTTACAGTGCTCCTGCCCCAGGTGTAGAGCTTTTTTTTCTGATGTCCTGCACATACTCACTAGAAATGCCTGTGTAACCACGAACTTTGCAAGGCAAATCAAACTATTAATGCAGTAAATCGTGAGAGCAAACCAGTGCTAGCCACTGCCTTCTTTATCCTTCCTACTTCTGCACACTTCCTCTCTTCCTCTGTTGGACATCCTGTCTTTGCCGGTGACATTCCACTCTGACAGTCTTTAGCAGCACTGTTTATGTCCTTTAACATCAGAATCTCACTAATATCAAGCCCATGGCTCAGTCGCCATTAAATCCTCTTTGCATGACATTTTTATTTGCAGATGTGCAAAATGCTCTCAGTTTCCTGCATCCTTGCACAGCTCACAACACGTGGTGCTCCCTGCCCCGCAGAGCCTGGGCATTCAGGATACCCATGGATAAAGTGCAGCAAGGCAAACTAACTCCTTTTCAAACCCTCACTCTAAAAGCCTTTCAGAAACACCTTCTAAGTCACTCTTAAATTAGAGGACTTAAAATTAGGAATGATGCTTTCCATAGGTCCCTTTCAATTAAACATGTTTAAGCCAGGAAAATGAAGTGATGATGCAAGCGACACGCTTTCCAGGCATTTCACATCATGTGACTCAAACATCACACTCCTGCCAGCGGAATTTTTGTCTCCAGGTGACACATCTGAAGCAAGACCCTTAACCAAAAACACTCGCACATGCTTATGCACACAGACTACAGGAAAGTCACTTGCTCCAGGCCTTTACTGCAGCCTTGGAAATGCACATTTCTTCCAAAAAGCTGAAAAATGAGTACAATTATGCCTTTATCAAGCCTTCACAGAATATAACTCCATGCTGCAAACGCAGCAGAAAACTCAAATCTCACCCTCTCTATTATTATAGTAGAACCCTGTGGACTCTCTCAGATATGAGCCCCTTTCTTGGTTCAGTGAAATGATAGAAATGTTGATTTCAGCACCATTATTCCACACAGAGTTAACAAGTTCTAGTCAGAGGCAGGAGGGGTTTTTTCACCTGAACCTCCTCTGGAATATCATACTGGGAAAAGGCACTTTCCAAACACCTGTTTTCACAGGGGAATCTGCATTTTTTTGCTTTGTTTTTGTTTGTTGTTGTGGGGATTTTTTAATTTATCAAGGAAGGAGAAAGCTTGAAGCTTTTGTAATCTGAGCTTCAGTGCCCCATTTTTAACATTGGGCAACCTATCATGATACAATAGAGCAACCCATAGCACTGCCTCGAGATATGCCACTCCTCTGCTTGTAATCTTTTTCCAACAGAGTGTGAAATAACACCCAGCTTCAAGCTACAAGACTGTAAATTAATTGAGATACAAGATACGTGAGAAGATAACAAGCAAGTTCCACACTGAAGATACCAACCTTCACTGTCAGGCAGCGTTTTCAGAATCAGCCCTTGCACTTCCTAATGAGAGTTTTAATACTTCTTTCTGTAAATCTGTAAAACATTATGGGAACTAGATATCACCACAGAAAAAGAGCAGGAACATGAGGAATAGAACAGTCTCTTCAGTCTTTAACAAAGTCTCATCTAAACACAGAAGATTTTGATTTTTTGTTAAAAAAATCAAAGATTAATTCTCTCAATTTTGAATTTTTGAATGTTTTTTCTCTTTCTGAAAGAACCCTACAGAAAAGGTATTTTAGCTGTTTGTCTAACTTCCTGGCTTTTTCCCCATTTTTAATAACAATGGATTTTTCTTTTTTCCTATAGCACATAATGCCAGCTACATATAAATATAACAAAACTAATACATTAGACACAATGAAAAGGTGTGCAAGTCTGAAGGAAAATGTTTTTAATTAACATGTCTTGTGTCTTTCTAGCCCTAAAAATAGGAAAAGTCAACTGGCAATCCAAACTAAATAAAGCTGCACACCACACCTCTGATTACAGCAGCACAGAAGTGATCCTGAGGAGAGGGCAGCCCTTCAACATCTCTCTGAACCTCAAAACAACAGCGCAATCCTGGGACAACTTCACCTTTATTGCAAGCACAGGTAATCTCCCCATGGCACTCATCTCATGTCCAGGTTATTCCAGCTCTACACAGCCCATTCTTGAAACATTAAGCTTTGTCCTGTTTCGCTCAGGATTCATTGTCCTTTCAGGCTTAGGAGTTCCCATTTTAAAGTTTGATCTCTACCTCAAGGCAAGAGGCAGTTAAGGAAATAATTAAAAGAAAGGCAGGAGCCATCCTCATTCCAAAACCAAGGCTGTATCTCTGCTCCAAAGGACATCCCTGCAATACTGCACGTTATCTTCATTCTGGTCCCTGAACATAATTCACCTCTACCCCTCACAAACCGCCACCCCCAGTTCATCCATTCTCTCTGGCAGGACCATCTCCAGCAGAATCCCAGCAGACCAAGGCCATATTTACCCTTTCTGAGGAGGGTGACAGTGGCTGGAGTGCAACCCAAGAGCCCAGTGAGCCTCGCTGCCTGAACTTCACCATCCTCAGCCCAGCCGATGCTGTCATCGGGCGATACAAACTCAGGCTCCAGGTCCTTGTTGGGAACAAGGTCTCTTCCAAAGTCCTGGGCCAGTTTGTGCTACTCTTCAACCCCTGGTGTCCAGGTATGCTATGATGTATCACATCCTTCAAACAACGCATTGTCTCAGCCAGGAAATCTGGGTGTCTCGGTGAAGTCTGTACCTGACAGTCACAACTACAGAAAGCTGGTTTTCTGTTCAACATCAAAAATCAAGTTTTTGTCCCTTTTTCAGTGCTGCAAGGCATCACAGACCCAGACTCTTGCTTGCTGGATAAGAAATCAGAGGCAGCAAATATTCCAAATATTCATTCTAGAATTTTTTTTCCTCTGATTCTTGCATTCAGCTGTAAAACAAGTAACATGTACCAGTAAGACACATGAGCTTACTGAACGGACAGGAACACAGTCAGTTCCCCAGAAAGGAATTTCATGCTTATTTTACTCACTCTCTAAATGATTACAGATGTGTGGCAGAGAGTCCTAAGCCTGAATGCATGGGCAGTCTCACCTGTTCCCTAAGCACTGCCCTCTATTTGAGATTTTCAGTTACAGCAAAACAATTTCCTTCCAGCCATCATGTCTCATTCTGCTTGTAGATGATGACGTTTACATGGCTAATGAAAAGGAGCGGCAGGAGTATGTTCTGAATGACAGTGGAATCATATTTCAGGGACTGGAGAAAGATATCCAACAAGAAGCTTGGAACTATGGACAGGTAAACAGCACCACCTCTTCCAGAACTTTCAGAATCAGAGTAGTGGGTAAATAGGCTCTTGAGGAGAAAACTCCATTATCTCACAGTATAAGAGTTCAATATTCCTCGCTCACTTCAGATTTTCTCACAGATATGTATCTCATTTATCAATACATTACAGACAGCAGCATCAGGACCATTTCCCCTGTCTGGCATGTGCTAACACAGACATAAAAGAAAAAAAGCATCATTTTAGTTTTCCTTTGCCTGTTACACAAACTGGTAAAACTGTACTTGTTTTTTTGACCCTTGTAGAGAGCAAAGAAAGCCACTGGGCACTACAAAGCCAGTACATGTAAATATTTACACAATCTGTTCAGTAATGAGGCAGAAGACACTAAAAGGATACCCCAAATGTACTCAACTGAAACAACTCATGTTGGAATTTTTGAAAATCAGGTTGGCCCTCCAAGTGTAACTGCTGCAAACACAGTCAGAGCCACAGCCCATCTCCAGTCATGCAGCCATCCTGCAGCTCCCCGGGCCAGCCAAAATCATTCCTGGCCACTTCATGCCCTCCAACTGCACCAGCACTTACAGACAGCATTTCTATTGATCCTCCTGATCCCGTGGCTGCTTTTACACTAATAAATGAAACAGGGCCAGAGTTCCTTTCTGTCTCAGAGGTCAAGGGCCATCCTTACCTGGCCACATCCATCCAGCCAAGCACTGGGGCATTCTCTGGGCCCAAGCAGTGTCCCGGTGACCCTAATCCACAATAATTATTTTTGTGGGTTTCCTTCAGTTCAGATCACCTGATATGAGGTGGAGGCAGCCCATGAGAGTAAAGCTTTCATAACAGATAGGTACCTGAAGGGGCACAGCAGGATGTGGGAGGGTGTGACCCCTGCCGAGCCCGACCTGCACTGGTCTTGTCTGTGCCACCAGGCCACGTATTGTCCTCGTGAATGCCAGTGGCCATGGCCCCACACTGTGCTCACAGACATCTTTAAAATACTATGCACAGTTGGCAGCCCAATAGTTACGTTTTCTTCTTGGCCCGATTTTCTTTAACAGTACAGAAAATGCCTCTGTTCCCAACATCTTCCATCATGCTAGGAGAAAGAAAACAGGCGGGGAGCTTATCCTTGGGTTTACTTATGAAATAAGCATTTAATACATTGCTTGTTTTGATTCCAGTTTGAAGAGGACATCCTTGACATCTCTCTGGCCATACTGGATCGGAGCCTGAACCACCGCGAGGACCCAGCTGTGGATGTCTCCAACCGGAACAGCCCAGTCTATGTCAGCAGGGTTGTCAGTGCCATGGTAAAGTGATCCAGCACTTACAGATGGAAACACACCTACCAACAAAACCCCAACTCACGCTCACGCTTGACTGTGAATTCCTCAATGTTTTATAGGTGTAGCCAAGCAAAAAATAGCTACAAAACAGGTAAAATGGAGATTTAGTCTTCTTCCCAAGAGTTTGCTCACAACTGAAGGAATGTTTCCAAGAACTTCCGAGGAGCATTGAAGCTCATTGACGTATTTTCCTAACAGATTTTCAGTCCATTAGATCTTTTCACTAATTTGGAAAGCCTTTGTCTATTCTGAAATCACTTGCTAGGTTTTTCAAACACCAAGAGAAGCACGAAATATTTTGGAAAACCAGTGCTGGTTCGGCTGCATTTAATGTCTGAACTTAGCATTCTTCACTTAAGGGATATTTGTTCAGGGAGGCTTTTATGCATTTCCTGCAAGAAATAGTTACAACTTCTCAGCACACACCCATCCTCACAAACACATAAATGCACAACTCGGCACTTAAAAAGTTTTCCATTTTATAAATAACACATGCCTCATCACATTCCTCAGCTAAGATTCCTCCTTTATAGCTGTGATACTTTCCAGTCTTTCGGACAGCACTCAATTTAGGTATTCTCAGCTTCAACATAAAGTAAATAACTCTACTCAGATATACAAAATTACTAGAAGTATGAATTATTAAGAAAAATAAAATTTAAAAGATATAACTCCATCCTGTACCACCACACGTGACACTTAAACAGCGCTCTACAATGGATGTGCACAAGGATATGCAACCACATCTAACAAGTTCAGGCAAGCTGTAAGTACTATCTGCACATTTGCAACAAATGCACATTCAGAGAAAAGATGGACTTCTCAAGGCTTCCCTATAAAGCATTTGAGAATGTGAAGCAGCACTGAATGCACAGTCCAGCTGAGTAATGACATACAAGGAGGTGAGATCAATAGATGAAAGAGAGAAAATGTAAGCAGGTGTCAGTCAGTACATTTGGGACCACTTGTGCTGAAACAAGGCAGTTTTGAATCATCAGACTCTACAGTCTGATCCACTTGTGACACTTGAGCAGACAAAATTCTATCTAAGATTCAAATACTCTGTCCCACCACCCAGTCAGTGAGAACAGTCGCACCCACAGGGTCACTTCTAACTATTTCCCTCTCTCTTTTCCTGTAAACGCTTTAATTCTCTCATGAGAAGGACTCTTTCAGGTTAACAGCAACGATGAAAAAGGAGTGGTGGAAGGGAAGTGGAGCGGGAAGTACCGCTCGGGAACAAACCCCCTGCGATGGAGCGGGAGCGTGACCATCCTTCGGAAGTGGTACCGGGCCAGGTACAGACCCGTCCGCTACGGCCAGTGCTGGGTCTTTGCAGGAGTCACGTGCACAGGTACACAGGGAGGGATGGAAATGACACCCCAGGGGCAGCTCACTACCAGTTCCACAGTCTGAACTTTGTGACAATACTGTTGAAGCTGTTTCAGCTTTGACAGGGAGAGTGAAGAGCCTCTGCTCTCCACGTATGAAGGGTTAATCTCTTCAGTTTACAGGTTGTAATAACGCACGCCAGCTCTGTGAGTAATCAAACAAAAACCAAAGGGGTTTTCCAGGCTGGGCTGCTGAAAAGAGCAAAGTTTCCTGTTTCAAAGCCAGGATTCAAAGAAAACCAGCACTCTTTTAAGTCTGTCTCCTCACAGTGCCAATTTCCTACTGCTGTGTCTTACCTGCTGGTGACACCAGAGCAAGTTACAGTTCTGAGGACCTGCAAAGGAAGGTGCAAGTCAGGAAAAGCATTTCATCCTGGCAGCGTCCAGTCAGAGCTGCTCTGAGACACAAGAGCCTCTTTGGGGAAAATACACAGGAAAATTGAGAGATATCTCAGTGAGAGGAAAAGGAAGCAAGTAACAGAGGAACAAATAGAGAATGGGAGAGAGAACAGGATGAAGAATCAAAGATTAAAATCAATGGGTGAATCTAACTCTTATCAAAAAGGACATGACAGCTGAGAATGTCATGTCAGCGGAAGTGTCTTCTAAGCAATTTTGCACAATGACTGTGACTTGCATCATATCTGGAGGGAAATTGCTAAGGGTTCGTTTCACCACTGAAAACATACACTAGACTGTTTGGCCAAGAAAAACACTTTCTAAATGTCTGTAAAATACATTTACAGAACTTCTATGGTATTCTATATTGCAGTACTGAGATGCTTGGGAATACCTACCCGTGTTATTACAAACTTCAACTCTGCCCATGACAAGAATCTAAATCTGAGTATTGACAAGTACATTGACATGTCTGGAAACACCCTGAGCTTGACTGAAGACAGCGTGTGGTAAATATACATATTTCTTTAATATTTCTTCCATCATATTCCCCACTAATTAAAATATCTAGAATCATGCTCCTGAAAAACCACCCCAACCTCATGCTCCCAGTGATATAAAAACTCCACACCAGACCTTTGGCTTTTTGTTCTGGAATGTCCAGTATTGAATTATTGACTCTGAGACTAATTCTTTTCCTTTTAACATTTCTTTTTCATAACATCCCAACATTTCTCAGAGGTATAACACAAAAAGCTGGAAAAAAAGGGGAAGGAGGTACTCATGTAAGGAGTCCACCAGCTGTTCTCTCCACAGAGGAGTTTTCATTCACTCAATTAGGATTACTTCTTGCATTGTATGAATCAGATATTCAGCATTCTACCTCCTTTGCAGGAATTTCCATGTCTGGAATGAAAGCTGGTTTGTTAGAAGAGATCTCGGCTCTTTTTATGATGGATGGCAGGTTCTGGATGCAACACCCCAGGAAAAAAGCAAAGGTAACACTGTTATAAATACAAAAAACCTGTAGATAATGTTACTCCAAAAGATTGCCACGGATTTCAGGACAATTCTCTTCTATATATTCCCTGTAGATGTAGCATTAATTTGGGTGCACAAGAAAAGCAATAACCCACATCAGTCTCCAGTAGGGAGCTTTTCTGTCAGCCTCTGGATTGCTGACCAGCATGACAATTCTTCCTTTTTTAATTTCAATTCTCCACCTCCACTAAAGCCAGCACATCTTAAGTTCACTGATCTCACCCTTGCTTGTTTTAGGTCCTAACATCACACAGTCCCATTCCCCACTACCAGGTTTAACAAATTAGTTCCCTGGTTCTTCTCAATGCACACACAGCAGTGTTGATTCCCATCTCAAGTCTGACTGTACTTCTGACTCGGCTCACATCCCTCACATCCTCTCCTCTCCTTTCACCTGACAGCTTTGCATGCAGCCTTTGGAGAGTGAGAACATTTCTCACAGCACACATCAGCAGAATCTTTAGCTCTCCCTAATAGCCTCCTCTGCAGCCCCACCTTTTGATAGAAAGTGCACGTGGAATCTCTGGACATGCTGCTACCATATTACACAGACATGAAAACAGTGCACTTGACCCAAATGTGTCTTTGGAGTGGCTGCCTCTCCCTCTCGCTGTCAGCATGAGGATTTATGTTGTTTTACTTCTCCCAAATGCGTCTTCGCAGTGAGTGCCTCTCCCTCCTGCTGTCAGCATGAGGATTTATGTCGTTCAACTTCTCCCTCCCTAATACAGGCATCTATCAGTGTGGTCCTGCCTCCACCAGAGCCATTAAGGAAGGGGATGTGAACCTGGATTACGACAGCCCGTTTGTGTTTGCAGCAGTGAATGCTGACTGTGTTACTTGGATTCGCTATAGCAAGAAGAGAAAAGAGAGAATTTATTCTGATACCAGGAAGATTGGAAAATTCATCAGCACCAAAGCAGTGGGCACCAACTCCCGTGTGGATGTCACTGCTAATTACAAATATCCAGAAGGTAAATTCTTTATTACAATAGTTTTGCCACTGATGATCAGATGCGAAAAGAATTTAGGCCTTTGTTGGACTGAGCACTGACTTAATTTCTTTACTTCTTCTAGAGCCAAGTAATTGTGAATTTTCAAAGTCTTAGAGCTCCTTATCTGCTGATACTGATTCAATTGAAACAACAGCCATTCTGGAGAGCTGTTTGGGAGAATTTCTGCAAAAGAGTTTTTTCACCCTTCTCAGTTTCAGAGGAGATGGCAACTGCCCCAGCTTACACAGAACTGAGCTCTTCCAGGAATTACCTTTCTACTGCCCAGTTTCTAAGAGGTGCCCATGAACAGGCACCTGGAGCTGAGGGGCAGGTTTTACCTTCCAGCCTTCATGGCCACACACATTCATTTGCTTTTGTGCCAAAACTCACATTAAGGTTAGACCTCACTTTCTCCTCTTGAGTATCTTTGCCCTTCTCAGCTTCCCTAAATTTCTGAGATCAACCATGGCTCCACTGCACTGCATATCCAGTACATGCATGAGATCTCTGACCACGGTATCTTTCAAAGCAGGATCCCTGAAAGAAAGGCAGGTGTACAAGAAAGCACTGAAGCTGCTCGGTGTGAGAAGACCTGGAAAAAGAACCAAAATTCCAAGACCCAGAAGACGATTTTCAAGGGCACAGCCTGCACAAACCCCCAGTGTCTCGGGGAAGCTGCTCCTTGATGCATCTCCTGTAATTGGCCAGGACATCCTCCTTACCTTGACACTCAGAAACTTGATCCCAGATTTTAAGACCATAAAGGTTAAACTGAAGGCTTCAGCCATTCTCTACACCAGAAAACCCAAGGCAGAGATTTTGCAGTTGCATAGGTCTATTAAACTTGGATCTGAAGAAGGTAAATTTAATTTTATTACAGCTTTTATTACTGGACAAGACATAGTTTTGGGTTGTGGTCAGATCACATGGAAATAAAGGATGACTCAAGAAGTGTATGACCTGCAAACAGTTGGAGGTCAAGGCTATTCAGGGGAAAAGAAACACACACATTTGCCCTGTCTTAGGCATTTGCTTTTGAGCACTGACAAAAAGGAGACTGAGCAGGGTGACCTTTTGTCTGACCCAGCACAGCCACCATTGGTGCTACCTTATGACTTTTTTTGCTAAGAGAGAACAACTAAGAGACATAGTCTGGAGATTGGTGAGCTGACAGTTGCCCATGAGCAAAGCATAAAGACAGACTAAAGGGGGAAAGACAAGCCTACAACTTTCACAGCAGCACAACAGCAACCACCAGCTGCAGGAAGAGCTGTGCCACCTGCAGAGAGTGGTCTCTGCCCTGCTTTTATAGGGACAGTGCTGAAAAATGAGACATAGCCCAGATGAATAGAACTACCCTCTCAAGCTAATACATAACATGTTAGAACTCGCTCCACGGTTCCAGCAGTAGAATTCTTTTTCTCAGTATACAGAGCTCCATTGCCTTCCTCATAGGCACAGAGACTCTGATTGTGCAAGGCAGAGGCTGAACAGCTGCATCTGCAAGGGCATTTCAATCAACCCAACCTTTTCACTTTTGCCATCTTTGCAAGGAAGGAGCAATAAATGCCCAGCTTCAGATAAATGAAAAAACCACCAACAGGAATTGCCACATAAATCTATCCTCAGATCTGTCCAGGTACTAAACCGTACCTGATCATTTAATGTTTTATGTAAATGTAAGCATAAGTCACCCATGAGCATCATTCCTGTCTATTGGTGAAAACACCCACAAATGTGCAGCCCCAGGGTGGTAAGAGTATTGCTCCTTAAAACACAGGTATCTTACAGATAGCTGGTACTTAGAAAAAAGAAGAGAGGGAAATTTTGTTTCCATTTCCATTCCAGTGAAAGAGATTTCTTTCAAGATCCCCTATTCCCAGTACAAAAACTCTCTGCTGGATGACAGGAAGATCCTGGTGACTGCTGTGTGCCAAATCAAACGGGGAGCCTCGCTTCTAGTTGAGAAGGATATTGTGCTTCAGGATCCTTTTCTCACCATAAAGGTAAAAGCCAGTCCTCTCCGTGACCCTTGAGAGATGTGCTGAGAAGAAGCAACTAGAATTCCTACTCTGTCTGCTCCTCATGGGAAGGAGCATGGGAAGTGAAATCATGTCTGAGGGTAATTGGATCGTGTTGCTGTAGTAATAGGCCACATGACACAAATGAAATGAAATGCACTAAAGAAAAGCAAATCTTTCCATGGCATAGCTGTGCTGGGATATTCTTGCCAGTGCTTGTTAACGTGGCACTGATGAAGTTCTCGGTGTTACAACAGTTACAAGGTAAGTTTACCTAAGGAGGGACAGGCAGAAGAATGCAGACAGACAAAGAAGTCTCATCTATATTTAGACCTCCCCTTCTGTTAGAAAAGTCTGATCAATGTCTTCCAGTTTATTTAGGAAGACTGATTTTCACCAAAGACATCTTCACTGACCAGCTGATAATGCCTGAGGCTGTAAGTCTCTCTGTTACCAATATTCAAAGAAAGTTCTTTAACTGTATCAGGATAAGTGTCACTTCTCACCTTCTGCAACACTTCCCAAGTGATTAATTAGAACTGGAGGCTTTTTTTTTTTTACTTTTGACTGACTTTCGACAAATGTTGTACAATGAATAAAAAGCAGTTCTTAGTCTACAGGAAAGCTCCTGCACTATGTTTGTCCAGGGACAGTCCTGGCTTTGCATGGCCCATCGCATCCACATAAACGAGCTGAACTGGTTTTGGACAGCACATTTAAATGCTGTATCACACATGGGACCAAATGCTATCTGCTCATCTTTGTTTCAGCTACATAGAGGGAATATGGTAATGTGCAGAGTCTTTCAGGGCCTCCAGACTAGATTAGCTGTCCCAAACCACTCTGTCAGTAGCATACAAGAAGAGCAAGGTCACACACAGGAGTAAAAAGTGTGGATTTTTGCAGGCCTGGCAAAAATCCACAGGTCTGGTCTTGGTGTTTCTGAATACCAAGTTCTAGTGGGACTTTTTACAAAGTCTCTGTGCTGTGTCATGCAAACAACAGAGTCAGTTTATGTAGGGCAGGCACCTGGATTATATTACTTCAATTCAGTGATTAAGTTTTGAGAAGCATTTACGTTTCTGTTGATTGAAACTTCTCTATAAACATGGAGGCAGTAATAGAGAAATGCAATTGGGCTGATGGATCTCTCGATTATGTTAACTAATATTACATGATTTACAAAGATATACCAGATTTACCAGTTCCACATTATCTCAGCCAAAATAAGGTAATGAATATGTTTATTTGCTAATTTGCATTCTTTTCCCTGAGACACCACAATTCACCTCTGTCTCACACCTCCCATGTTCTCCAATCCTAAACCTTTCATTTAGCCTAGTTAAAGCTAATTTAAGGTGCCTCCAGTAGTTAGCCATATATGCCAAGTTAATACTCGTATTCTCATTCTGTTCTCACTCTGATGAGTATCCTATACTGTGTCGTACCTGAAACCACAAACTGACCTAGTTTAAAAAGGGACTGAATGGTAATAGATTCTACAGCAGTTTGCTGATGCTTAGCCACACTGGATGCCTCATTCAAGGCTGAACTCTGTTGCCCAAAAATATGTACGTGAACTAATTCCTGGCTCCTTCCTGTCCAGGGGATCCTAAAAGGGTGAGTGGTTTGCAATGGCAATGAAAGGAGAAAAGCATTAGGAAGACATGAGACTAATGGTGTGGCTGAGCAGAGTGTTTTCTCTCTGTAGGTCCTTGGTCCAGCTATGGTACATAAGCCTGTGGATGTGGAGGTCACACTTACCAACCCTCTGTCTGATGTGGTGACAGACTGTGTCCTGAGAGCTGAAGGCAGTGGCCTGCTCAAAGAGCAACTCCGAATCCAGTACGTAAATGCTCCTGGCTGGTGGCTCGTTCACTTTGGTGGGAAATCAGGAGTACCAGCAGGGTTTTTTTAAAAAGATTCTGTCAACCTCGTGACTTTCATTTGCACCAACCTTGGACCAAATGCCAAAATGTCAGTACTCTCCATAGAGAGGATGGAGTTTTTTACACCTCTTTTGCCAAGATTTGAATTACAGAATGCTCAGGAAGTGGAGAGATGGCATACAGTCTTAAATTTGGGTACTCAGAAGAATACATTGCAAGAATTTTTCAGCTGCTTTAACGTACAAATGCATTCTCTCTTTCAGTGTGGAAAGAATGGCCCCTATGGAGACTTCAACGGTGCAATTTGAAATCATTCCCTACAGGAGTGGCACCAGGCAGCTTCAGGTGGACTTGGTTTGCACCCACTTTTCAGACATTAAGGGATTTGTGATGCTTCACGTGGCTCCTGCTCAGTGATACAGCCTGTACAACAGTTCAGTGTTGCCTGTGCATGAGGCTGGTGCAGCATTCATGCATTATTATGACTGGAAGCACAGAAATGCAGATTACTCAGCCAAAATAAAGTGATGTAATACGAACGGAAACTAATAAAAAGGTACTACACACTACACTGTAAAGACAGTGTCACCTTTCTCATTCCCTAGCCTGTTTTATGGGCCTTCACACATACAATTACTAGTGGAAATCATTATATAATTTAACTTGAAGGAGAGGATCAAGTGTGATGGTTTTCAGCATTAGAGCCTGTAGCAATAATAGCAGCTGGATTTCCAAGGAACATAATTTAAAATCACTGGTTTTATAAGCTCCGTGGAATGCAATTTAATTATCACAGAATAATAAAATAGTTTGAGTTGGAAGGAATCTTAGAGCTCATCTTGTTTCAGCTCCCTGGCATGAGCAGGGACACCTTCCACTATCCCAGGTTGCTCAGAGCCCCGACCAACCTGGCCTTGGGCACTTCCAGGGATGGGGCAGCCACAGCTTCTCTGGGCACCCTGTGCCAGGGACTCACCACCCTCCCAGGGAAGAATTTCTTCCTAATATTCAATTTAAACCTACTGTCCTTCAGCTTAAGACCAGTCCCTCTTGTCCAATCTCCCTATACCCTTGGGAAAAGTCCCTCTCCAGCCTCCTTGTAAGTCCCTTTTAGGCACTGGAAGGGGCTATAAGGTGTCCCTGAAACCTTCTCTTCTCCAGGCTTATATCCACCAAATATGTTTTATTCAGTAATAGCCAAAGTACTATCCAAGTAGCTGACATAATTAAATTCTAGAATTAAATTTATCAGTTAATCTTATTGCTAGAAGGAAATGCAGCAATAAGATATGGCAGTGCTACTAGAGAACTCTCTTCTTATGACTGGAAAAATGAGAATCTACAAAAAGTACAAAAGCAGAAAAAGAAGGACATCAGAAAGACGTATGAAAATTCACAATTAACAGTCACTCATCCTCATACCACAAAGCTGCTTAAAGGAGCTCATCATTCATGAGGGAGGCATTGTGCCACCCATATCCAAGTCCCTAATGTGTCCATTCACTCCTTGCAAAGTTAACAAGCCAATACAGCAAAGATCTGAATGCTCCTAAGCACTCCTGACACTCAGTACTGTCCAGCAATGCAGGACCAACTTCCTCCACAAAGAATGTCCCATGCACACAAACTGACCCTGTGGCACAGACTAAACTGAGGACTCATTTAAATATTTCTTTGATTTAAAGCCAACGAAATCTTCAAAACATGTGAAGTCCTATTTTATTACATCAATTACAATATTTTGCCACCCACACATATACTTACAGTGGATGTGGAAGCTTGGGAAAACTAGTCAGCCCAGAGAGACTGGAATGAAGGTTGAAAAGGACACACACACACATACACGCAGGAATTCAGATTTCTCCAGGCAAAGGAGAGGGGAATAGGTAGCTTAGCACCTATCAATTAAGTCTTGCAGGATCTTGGAGAGTCAGGGTATACAATCCTCCACCAGCCTCAGAAAAGGCCTTGAGGTAGTGATGGTATTCCAGAAAATCTCATTAAATCTTGCAAGAATGCAGACTGACATTACATTTAACGCACAGTACAGCCAGCCAAAACATTCGAATCCCTTCAGTATTCCTTCTTAAACACAATCCAGGCAATTATTTCAGACAATGTTTGTCACACGAGCTGGGAATGACCTCATCCTAATTAACTATCCGTAAAGGAAGCCTACAGTTCAAAGGGAAACCAGCGCTGTGGAGCCTGTGCCAAGTTCCGAGCTTTGCAACACTCGTTGGGTTTTCACAGTGTCAGCATTTTCATCTGCCCTCAGCAACCACACCCAGCTCAGTTTGAGTGTGAAAACGCAGATCTGGCCAGTGCCGTGCAGGAGAAACACATTCCTCCTGCATGAGATGTGAGACAACTGTTCAATTATGCTAATGATTATTACAGAGAAAAACATGTAAATGCCAGAGGAAGGATTTAAATTGCTTTTGTGAAACCTACAATCTTTACACAGCCCTCGGTCAGAAGTCAATTGGAGTTGGTGGAGTAAAATATGGCTAATTGTCAGTATTTTTCTTTATAAATATGCAGTTTAAATGTGAGCATGCCCAAGAGGCTGACTCAGCCAGCCCTCATTCCAGTCTGATCACTCCAAAAAAAAAAATCCAGTGAGTTCTAGCTGATATGATACATTCATACCATGAATTGGTCTTGAAAGACACTGAAATCAGCTTCCAGGATGGTGAATGTTTCTCCCCATCATCCTGTTCTTCTGATCTAAGTTTCTTGATTCAAATTTAAAAAAAAAAAAAAAAAACAAAAACAAAAAAAACCAACCAGAAGTAGCCAAAGTTGGTAGTTTCAAATCACTTTGTTCTGTCACCAAAGCCTCACTGCTTTACCTCTTGGTCCGTCACTCTTCTGGACCGAATGTGGAAGGCATTGCTTGCTATAAAAGACAAAACCCAAGGCACAGTGTAAGCATTTCTCGTTGCTCTAAAGCAACAAGAAATTCCCCTCAAAAGGAAAATTCCTATCTAATTAATGGGTATTGCACATCAGAGCTGGAAATGTAGATGCAATAAAAGGGAAACTTGGGTGTATATATTACTTGATCACTACGTTCAGAAAGAGACCCAGTTATTAAAGATGTTTACAGAACAGTTTAAGCTTTTCTCTTTAAAGGTAATAAAGTTTTCATGGATTTATGTTTGGACCTGTGAAACAAGTACCCCTACACACTATAAAGATAATAAAATAATATCCAGGCAGAATGGACACTTGCAAGGATCTTATGGATTACTTTTCCTTAAGGTTTCTAGGAGCATGTCAGGGATGCAGTGGATACAGAAGTGACAAAACCAACTAAGTTTAACAAAGGCAAGTGCTGGATTCTGCACCTGGGACAGGGCAGCCCTGGAGGCAGGGACAGCCTGGGGACAGGGGGCTCATTCTCACCAGATGGAATGCCAGAACAAGCACTTGAGTACTACATGCAGAAGTCTCTTTTGTGTGTTAACCTTCTCCATGGGCTCTTTTAGCCCATTTCAGTGTCATGAAAGACACAAAAGGACGATAAGTAGGTCTCTGTTCACAACTGAAGCGCAGCCTATGCAGGAAACCCTCCTTGCAGTTGCCGATTTGACCGAGAGATGGTACTGTGTGCATACACAGGCACTACAAGGCAGTGCTGATGGGATAAACACCTCCTTGTATCTAAACCACTCTGATTCAGAGGTTCAAAACTCATATATATACTGCAAAGGTGCATTTAAGAACACGGATCATGCAAAGAAAGTCAGAAGTTTGAGCACAATCAGTTGGTTTACAATTAGCATAGATTGAAAGAGCACAAATCAGCCATCACATACTGTGTTTGGCTTGTTATGTAAGAAACAAGTTCAACACATATACAAAAATAACATATAATTGACACTGAAAAATGTATGCTGACAATAAACACAGAATTTTCTGGAAGATTTCCCCGATGTTCTTATACTTAGTGTTCCCAATTTCTGCAAGTCTGGTGACCTCCAGGCTTCCCAATAAAAGTCAGAGCAGTCAAAGCTCACGAGAGGCAGCACTGTGCCCTCGCCTCAAAGAAAGGAATGATATCCTGGGGTGCCTCAGGTAAAGAACTGCCAGCAGGTCAGGGGAGGTGATTCCTGCCTTTATACAGCCCTGGTAAGGCCACACCTGGAGTGCTGTGCCCGGAGCTGGGCTCAGCACTACAAGAAATGGGCAGCAGCTCTTGGTGACCCTGCTTGAGCCAGGGCTTGGACAAGATGACCTCTGAGGTCCCTTCCAACCTCCACCACTCTGCAATTATTCTGTGAAAGTGAATCTGTACAATTAAGGCTATGCTGTAAAAACCTAAAACTCAAAAGAGTTTGTATTTAGCTTCAATGACGCATATAAGCAAACAATTGTGAAGTTTAATATGGAAATACTAAGAAAAAACACCAAACTCACTGGACTATATGATGTAATCAACTCCTCAAATTATTCTTGAGTTTGTTGGAGATCATAGGTTTCTGCAAAACTATTGATGACTCACTCCATAGTGAAAGCTGTTCACTTCTGATGTCTTATTTCCTGTCCAATTATTATCAATCCAGTGATGCTCTTTCTATATTACAGCAACTTTAAGAATGTATTTAGTCCAAGTCTCCAGCGCAACATTTTTAAATAATCTGCATAAAGATACACAAACTCAGTTGTTTCTTTCAACACATTTTCTCATTTTGAAGCGGTTTCACTTTTCTGAATTAGGCACAAGAGCAATGCATGTACTGACTGTTTTTTTTAACTCCTTGAAGGGTTTAGGATCTAAGTAGCTCGGGGTCAATGTTGGAGAGCAGCTCTCCAACACTTACATTTGAAGTGTATTCTGTGCATTGTTTAGAGCCATATTAAGATTTACATTTCCTGCTCTGGGGACCCCAGTGCACAGCTTCTTGAAGGAAGTGTCACTGGCTGTCTCTAAATGCTTCGCAGCATCCTGCTGTGTAATTTCACCTTGTCTGTAGCATGTCTTCAGTGTGCTCTGAGAGATAAAAAGAGTCCTCAACATCTGCACACCAGATAAGCTGGAAAAGTGGCAACACCACGTCCCACCCTGTACAAAGAAATCAAGCAAACAACTTTGCAAGAGCACAGTTCTTAAGACAGCTGGAGGAAGGAGCCATTGCCCACCAGAGCAAGCAGAAGCTGAAGAATTTCATGGTACCCAGAACCAGCCATGGGCCAAGGTAAGCAAAAATCACTTTTGTTAGTTCCAACCATTTGCCAGCTGCGTGTCAGGAAGAAAGAACTGTTCTTGCTCCAAGACAGTGGTCATGAGGCTTGTGGAAGAGCTGAGCTTACAGGGCAGGAGCCAAGTGCTCTAAAGGCTTAGGGAGCTCAGTTTGCACAGCAGACTGCACAAAAAGGCACAGCAATCAAAAGCTGGTATTGATGTCTGAGAGGAGCCTGAGAAGCAGCAAGAAGCAGCTGAGGCAGACAGGTGAGATTTGGAAGCAAAGGTAAGTGAATCCTCAGCATAGGGAATGGGGGGGCAGGAGGAATTAAGCCAGACTACACAACTGAAACAGAGAGATGACCAAGTTTGAGCCCCTGGAGCAGGGAAACAGTCCAGGTTCCAAGCAACCTTGAAGAAAGTGACAGTAAGATCCATGAAAAGCCATATGATGAAGAAGGAGCCAGACTCCACATCACTCACTGTTCCACAAGACAGCCAGAATAGACATCTTTGTCACAGAGAAGAAAATACACGAGGTCAGAGCTGTCTCCATAAAGCCTGAACTGGTGCAGGGCTTTGAACTGGGACAGCCATGAAGGGATTTGAAAGCCAGACCAGAATCATTCACTGAAAACAACACATGGAAAAAAATTTATATGGGGAAAAGAGAAATGAGGTACACAATCCAATGGGATTCCCAAACAGACACAGAAGGGACAACCACAATGGGAGAAGATATCAATGCAGAGGACGAGACATCAGGAGAGAGCAGACCAGTGAAGTCCTCAAAGAGAGAGGTTGTGGCTTTAGCACAGGAGCAGTGAATTTAGATAGCAGAGAAATGCTCTACAGGTTTTAATTTTTTTTAGCTGCAACAGAGGGAGGAGCATGGGTCAGCACGGGGAGGTAGGTGACAGCACAAGTCACATAACGGGCAGCAGTTACAACCCACAGGGCCAAGGATCTTAGTGATGAGCTACAAGCCAGAGAGATAAATGAGGTCAGGATGATCCCAAGGCTGAGATAAAACAGGGAGTAATTGGGTGCTTAAAATTGTGACAATTTTTCTGTCTTCTGGTGCTGGACAGAACATACGATGTGTACGAAGCCTGTGTAGGAGACAGGAGGAGAAGCAGGAGGATCTTTTCTGTCTCCTGCATCTCTGGGTATGGCATTGACAACTAATGTGGTACAAAGTAGGAAAACTGGTGCTTGATCCAGCTCTGCATTTGAACCAGCAGCAAAGTTTGCACCAGTGTGCAAATGATGTCAGGGATAAGCAAAGGTAGCTCAACACCAGAAGAACCAAGCTCGAGTGAAGGCCCCTACCATGACTGAATAGAAAGTCTCAAAGGCAGGGGGAGAATGTCTGAGTGGAGAAACACTTGATCAGCTGTTTGTGTGTCCCAGAATGTGGCTCAGGGCCCGAATGCAGGCAGTTCACAGCCCCAAACTCATTCTATATCTTCTCACACTACAGGTTTGAGCAAGAAAAAATGTGATTTCATGATCCCAGAGAACAATAAAAACCACCACACAGAAGAAATTAGCACTGAAAGGCTCATAGTGAGGCGGGGACAGCCATTCACCATCACTGTGAGCTTCTCAGCTCCAATACACAAATACCTGCAGCAGATGAAGAGGACCTTCCTCATCGTACAGACAGGTAATGTCACCACCAAACCTACCAGAGCTCTGCTCCTCCACCCACCTGAAGAACAGAGCTGGGGGCAAAAGCCATCTCCAGAGGTGGGCAGGGGTGCCCACATTTAGACGTGAGGCCAGTGAACTGTTTCTCTAAGGCACAGTAGAGTCTCCTGCTGCTGCAGGGTCACAACCAGATCCCTTCCAGAAGAGACACTGCAGCACAGTTACCAATACAGGTTCACTATTCCATGATTTGAAAGCACTCACAGGATCTCTCCTGGGTTGGGAATGTTCAAACCTAGCTGGCCTGTTACAGATGTTTTCTGTTACAGCCTGTTTTCTAGTGAGAGCCCCTGAGAAGGGCAGAAGCTTTCAGCCCCAGCTTGTTTTACCATATTGTGAGCACTTGGCTGTGACTTTTGTTACAAGACACCAAATTCCAGGAACAGCAGGTCTGCACCATTCTGGCCGTTCCTGGTTCCTACAAATCTATGGAAAGCACATCTCACTTTCAGACTTGGAGGCCTGAGTGCAATACTGACCTTAGGAAGGTTCAGCAGGCATCAAGCTGCTGAAGGGTCAAGACCCTCTCACAAGGAGAGCTATTGCTCCAGAGATTGACAAGGTCCCTGCAGTCTGCACACGTGAGAAATAAACACAATGTTTGGAATAAACACAACCAGATTTCTTTGGCTGCAGGATCACATCATGACAAAGCAGATGAAATCCAGACTGAATTTCCCATCTCCAGCCTGGGAGACCAGAACCAGTGGAGTGCAGCAGTGGAGGAACAGGACCCGAACTTCTGGACCTTGTGTGTGAACACACCTGCCAATGCCCCCATTGGCCAGTACACTCTGCTTTTACGTGCCTCCAAATCCTCCCACTTCCTGGGCAACTTCACCCTCCTCTTTAATCCCTGGTGCCGAGGTAGGTGGTCAGAAAAAGAAAGGCAGGCTGGGATCAGTCACTTCACAAAAAAACCTTTGGAGCTCTGGCACTGCCTCCACGGAAGGAGGCTGGGGCTGACTCACCCAGTGCTCCCTGCCACTCCTGCCCTGCTCCTCACAGCACCTCAGGAGAGAGGCAGGGGCTCCTAAAGCTCAGTTTCCTGCCTCGGCACTTCTGTCTCTTCCCTGGAGTACTCTACTGCAAGAGCCCTGTCCTTCTGCTAAGGGAAATACGTTTGATGAAGTGTTCCCCATAATAGAGATTTTTAGTATTAGAGAAGTTACTAGCCAGGAGAGTAGAAGAGCCAGCTAATGCAACAGCCTAGATCTGGAAGACCTTTTTTGAAAAAGGAAACAGAGATGGCAATGAAATTCTTCTTTCTTATCTGTGGTATTTTTCAGGGCAGAATGCCAGGGACTGCCAAAGTGCAGTGGAATCTGCTGATGTAAGAGAGATGTAAGTGCATCTGAGACCAGGAATGCTTTCTTCCTGATGCTTTTTTCCCACTCTTCTAGATGATGAGGTGTTCTTGGCTAATGAGGCACAGCGGCAGGAGTACATTTTAAACCAAGATGGCATCATCTACCAGGGGACTGAAAATGCAGTCCTGGCCCAACCCTGGGACTTCGGTCAGGTAAGCAAGAGGTCCAATATGTCTGTGTTGTCTTCCAGCCACCAGCAGAGGAAGGGTGCATTTATCTTGTGTGTACAGGATACTCTGATGAAAGAGTTCTAACCATGTCCATGTTCTCTGCACCCACTACCTCCTGTGCAGGAGAAGAGGGACCTGTGTTTGAAGTCCCATAACCCAGTACATGTAATTTTAGCTTCCTTCTCAGCCTGTCCTCTATAAAGAAATGCATTGATCTGTATCTGAGCTTTGTGTGCCTTCCTTTCATTAACAGGTATAAAAGCATTTAACAGAGCTTAATAATACTGTCCGATATAATAGATAAAGTGAGGGCAAGTAGATATTTCTGTTTGTCCAAGGCCATCTGACACAGCCAATGATTAGAATGGGATTCTATCCCACTTCAGTGCCAGCAGATCATAAAAGTACCTCTGTGGCAACCTAGAGAGCGCTCCAGAAAAGCATCAGTTTCCCTCAATCAGGGTCACAGTATCATGCTGATGCATTTCCCACCTTCAATAAAGTTGGAGGTCTGTCCTCAGCTCCCCCTGCAAATCTCTGCCTGGAGCCCTCCTCCACAGCCCACTTACATAAAACTATCAGCAGAAAGGGAGAAACAATCTGCACAGCCACAAACCTTTGTAGGGATGCAAGACAACAGAAGACATTCATTTCCTGAAACGATGTGTTCTTGTTTCAGTTTGAGGAGGACATGATTGACATCTGCTTCATACTGCTGGCTCTAGGGGAGCACTTCCAAAGAGAAAAGGATCCCGCCCAGCGCAAGGACCCCGTCCACGTCTGCCGAGCAGTTGCTGCCATGGTAAGGAGGGCAGAGAGCAGCCCTGACCCGAGCAGGGGGCACCTTCTCAACCCCAGGTCAGGCCAAACCACTGACCAAAGAGGAAGCCTGTTCCAAACAACACCTCCTGCCCATCTCCAGCCTGTCCCGATATTGACGCAGCAAACAAGTGGTGCAGGAGGTTCTTAGCAGTGAAAGGGCACTTACTGAATAAATCTCAGAGGAGGCTGCTGCACCTGCTCTGCTCAGCCATGACCTTCATGCTTTGCACAAAAAAAGTCCTCTTGGTTTCCTCTGCTTTCGGAATAGCTTCCACAAACAGGATCAGGTGGACCTACCGAAGAGAGGCAATTCATTAATACATCTTTCTCTCCTCCTCCTCTGCAGTTGAACTGCAATGAGTTTAGAAGCCTGACAGAATATGAGCCTGGGCAACACTCTAATGGGATACCCCCTTCCAAGTGGCTGGGAAGCAGCCCCATCCTTCGGCAGTGGATTGCATCAAAATTCCAGCCCGTCCGCTACGGGCAGTGCTGGGTGTTTGCTGCAGTCCTGTGTTCAGGTACAGTGCTGCTTCAAAGACTTTTGTGTTGAGCAGAACAGGACCTCTAGCATATGCCCAAATTCCTGGAATAACACAGATCCCAGTAACATAACCTTTAATCTTTAGGTGAGAGGCACATCCTTAGTTTCCTCATCAACACTCAGCATCACTGCCTTCGAGATAAGAGTTATCAGTACATCCATTCACTGAATGCACCTAAGAAATCTTATTTCCTGAGGGAGCAATGCCTCTTGCAAAGTCCAGACAGCAGACCAAGTGCCATTCCTAACAGACCTAGCACCAGAAGAGGCTCTACATCTATCAGCAGAGGCACCCTTAGGGCAGGATGCACAACTGATTCACAGCTCTTTCTTCTGCACAGTTCTGAGGTGCCTGGGAATTCCTACCAGGGTGGTCACTGGCTTCACGTGGGCTCACAACACCAAGAGCAACCTGAGTGTGGACGAGTATTATGATGAAGATGGGACACTGCTTACACAGGACAAGACTGCTCGTGTCTGGTAAGAACACGTGGCAGGGCCCAAGCAAGAATTTGAGACAGTATTTGGATGTGGGAAATGAAACACGCGAGACAGGAAAGAGGTAAAACAGCTGCAGGGAGGTGATAGGAGACAACTCAGCTGAGATCCTGTCTACATGAGCTGTTCTCGATAAACTGCTGTAACCCAAACTGAAGTGCCCTGTTTCTAGGGCCCACAAAGGAAGAATGATAGCCCAGTCCAGCTGGAGAAACTCCACTTATTACTCCACAGAGACCCGTGCTCTTCTCAATGTGCACTGAGCTCTTTCAAGGGAGCATTAACTGGCAGTGGTTTGGCAAAAGCTTTACTGTACCTCAGGGCTCAGTCCCTTGGTATAAGCTCATGCTGGTGCCTCTTGCAGGACCTTCCATGTTTGGAATGAATGCTGGATGGCTCGGACAGACTTGCTACCAGAATACAGTGGGTGGCAGGCACTGGATGCCACCTGCCAGGAAAAAAGCAAAGGTAAGATATCAGAGATGGGCTTGAGCAAGAGCAGGGGGGAAGTGAAGCAGGGGGCAAATAAAGCAGCTCAATATTCCTCCCTTTCCTATCTTCCAATGGAAGGATGCAAAAGGACAGGAACTCACTCACCCTGTTGACTTTAGGCACAAAACTATCATTTATCTGTTTGGCTTGTGCAGCTTGTGTAGCTCTAAGAGCTCTATCACTGCTTCCTAATGGCCTCCTAAACTAGATACTTCATCAGTATACGTCTAATCTAGGGATAGGTTTAGCTGGGAAAGCATCTGAATCTTAACTGGGCCACATTTCCTCTTCAGGTCCATCCTTCTGTGGGCCAGCCCCTGTTCATGCCATCAAGGAAGGGGACACACAAGTTGATTATGATGTCTGCTACTTCTTTGCTGCGATCAATGCCAAGTGTCATGTCTGGATACACAAAGCAGATGACACCCTCAAGCCAGCTTTTGGTGGCACAAAATACACCGGTAACAACATCAGCACCAAGAGCGTCGGCAGCGAACGCTGTGAGGACATCACACACAACTACAAGTACCCTGAAGGTATGGGGCAGGCACGGGGCTGAGCACATTCCTTGCCACTGCTGCAAGCGAGGAGTAAAAGACCAGAGCACAGCCAAACCAGAGCACCAGAGTCATCCACTTCTCACTGCTTCCCCTTCTTCAGTGGCACGAGAACACCTAATTCTCCCCGTCTACAAAGCCACAGCAGAGGTCATCACCCAAACTTCATCCTGCTTAAGGGCTTTAAGGTCTCTAGAAGGCCAGGTGTTTCTTCACCAGGCACTTTCATGTCTGGAATACCTTTTCTGATTTCTGTTATCTCTACACTCTGTACATCCACCTCCCATTGGCTCTGTAATATAAATATAGATAGATATATTTCAGACTCCAGCTTTCTGAAAAGGACTGTTGTGCTCTGAGATACTGCCTAAATCTCTCCCTCAACAAGTAGCTCCCCCTTCAGAATGTGAGCGATGTTTCCCTGGCCCAATCCTACCACCCTACCATTGAGGCTTGTTGTCTCCATGGCTGCAGGAGACAACTGCAACTTCTCTGCACATGAGAACATGGAATCATTCCTTAGCTACAGCAACAAAAAAGCAGCTGCCTCCTCTACTCTGAGAGATGTTAGCACCAAGGTGTTTTAAAAACTACAACTATTCCCAAGTAGAATCTGTCAGATACATCCAACGCATATCCTGTCAGCTGAAGCTGTCAAACTGATCCAATCAGATGCACTAAAGGACACCTCTCTATGCTCTTAGAAACAGTTATCTACAGTACTACCAGGAGAAATCAATGCCATTCTCCTGCTGCTTCTCACTAGTAAACAGGAAAGAATACTAAAGTATGTGCTTCCTTTATTTTTGTGACAGGTTCTCTCCAGGAAAAAAAAGTACTTGACAAAGCCTACAGAAATATGAAGGAACTTGAGACAACCAGCAGCAGCAGCACAACACAGTTTACCTCCATTCCTATTGCTCTTGAAGAGCCAGTTAACCTTTTCATCCACCTCCAGTCAAATAGCTCTTTGCAACTGGGACAAGACATTACACTTTCCATTGAAGTGTTTAACCACAGCGGTGGTGAAAAGGCTACTCACCTGGTAGTTGGGATCCAGGCTCTACATTATAATGGTGTGCCCATTGCCCAGCTTTGGAAGGAAGAGTTTCATTTTAACCTCCAAAGTAATTCAGGTAAGGACTCTGCTGGGTGCATGGCTAGAAAAGTCCTCTAGTGCTCTCATTTCAGAAAAAGGCTCTTAGCCATTGGTTTACAAAAGGCTGGCTGAATAGTTGATTCTAGGTGATTTCCCAGAGAGATTGTGGAGTCTCCCTAACTGGAGATATTCCAGAACCGACTGGACACAATCCTGTGCCATGTGCCCCGGCATGACCCTGCTTGGGCAGGGAGGCTGGACCACATGATCTACTATTGTCCATTCCAACCTCACCCATTCTGTGAAATAAAACACTTTGGCAACATCACCTTAGAGATTTTCAATCTGCAAATCCACTTGGGGTCACTTAAGCATTTAAATGCTGCAGATTTTAGTATAACTTTGGGCACTGAACACTCCTAGGTGTCACGCAGAAAAAGACCAGACTGCACTCATCATCTGTTATTTCACCACTCTATTCCAGTCAATAACCTGCAGGTCTCTGTGCCTTACACATGGTTTGGAAAAGAGCTGGGAGAGAACCATCTGCTCAGGCTGACTGCCGTGCTGAGAGACGAGGACTCCTTCTACATGTACCTGGCACAGGAAGAAATCAGCATTTGTGATTCCCCTCTCACCATTGAGGTAAGATTGGGCTGTCATTCTGCCACTGCAGTAGGGAGAAAACAGCTTTTATAGTCAAAGGCAGCAAAACAATTCTGCTGGGTTCAAGGGCTCTCTGAGAAACCAGAGCAGAAAAAATTAAGATGGACTTTGCCTCTTCGGGCAAATGGCAGCTCAGGCACCAAAAAATTATACATCTCCCTTTAATCATAGAAGAATAGCTTTTCTTCTCTCAGATTCAGCTCATTTCCTTCTTTCAACAGTTCCCAGAAAACATGGTACAGTATGAGCCAAGCACAGCAAAGATCAGCCTCCAGAACCCCCTCATGGAACCCCTGGAGCAGTGTGTGGTAGCAGTCACAGGGCGGGGGCTCATTTACAGACAAAGGAATTACAGGTAAGTGCAAACCGACTGATCCAAGAACTTTCTTTTTTTCTTTCCTTCTTTCTGGCATCACATTCTTGTCTAGAAAATGCATATCCTAGACCCAGGAAACTAAAAGCAAAAGAGGTGCGATTCCTGCATAATCCCTTCTCTCCTTTCAGGTTGGGCTCTGTGCAAGCTAAAAGCACTCAAGAGCTGCAGATCCCACTCACCCCCACCCGAGCAGGGCCCAGAAGACTCACTGCACGTCTTACCTGCCTCCAGCTCCACAACCTGAAGAGCTACAGAACTACCAACATCGCAGCTGCCTGAGGCCCAACTCAGAACAGGTCCTGCTGTCCTGCCTACAAAAGAGTGGTCATGATCTGTGCCCTGATCATAGGCAAGCATAGATGTTAACAGTTTAATAAAAGTTATATTTAAAACCATGTCTGATTTTGATTATTTGCACAAACTCAACTCTCTCCCATCTGCCACTATGCCCACTCTCCAGTTCTAGAAGTTGAACCTCACTGTGACAAAGATGGACTGAACGCTCAAGCAGATGTTGCATTTCTCACCCCACCTGTGCTGAGCCCACCAGTGCTTAGTCTTTTGCCCTACCTGTGACAAAGCAAAGGATATCCTGGGACTTTAAAGTGATGATAGATGTAGCATGTCTCTAGGGATATACTCTTCTCCTCCTACAGATCCTTGACATTGCTAAGGCAGTAAACAATATTTTCTTCTGCTTTCTGAGGAAATAAAAAGGAGAAAGCTCATTCACTGCTCTCTAAGGTTAGACAGGAAATAGCAGCAGTGCAGCACATTTTATAATTATTCACTGGGCTGCTTGCAAAAGAAGCAAGACCCTTTCACTCTGTCCATCCATTGCCCTCTGAAGACAGATAAAGCAACTAATGTAAATCTAGCAATGTTTTATTTTTCTCTGAACCCCACAGTAGTTGTAAAGTCTGAAGAACAGGGCACATTAAGATGCAGCACCGCATCATCCCAAGAATCCAAGCAAAATGACACCTTCTGCAGTGGCAAGGGCAACTTCCTGGAGAAGTTTTTCCAAGGGGCAGTAAAGTTCTCTCCTACATTGTTCTCATAATTTTCCAAGCAGCTGAAGAACAGCAAAGTTCACTGGAAATGCAGATGTCAGAGCCAGTGGCAGCAACACACGTAGGCACAGAAGAGCTAAAGTTGACCCTGTGTGAAGTTCTTGACTTTGTTCATGTTGTGGTCTACTGCACCAGTCAGAAACTGCACCCAGCCTTCCTCTGATGGTGGACATACATGGCTGGTCCTGCAAAAGTGGAAGAAATTCATTAGGGAAGCCTCCTGGGTGTGTTATACCTATGCATCAACACAACACGTGGGGATTGTGAGGTGCTGAGTAAACACAGCATTAAAAGAGGGCTGCCCTAGCCCCAGAGGGCTTTGAGCAAGGAAGAACCCACACCCATGTCTGCAGTCCCAAACCCAAAACAAGGGAACCACTATCATCATTAGCATCCTTTTCTTACTCCCAATCCCTTTGTGGGTAGATAACATCATCGTTGTTCCAAAATGCCACCATTTACTGTCATCTTTGACACAAGGCAGAAAAGTATCAACCTTTATAGCAGGGAACACACACTTACAAAACTGTAGCTCATACTCACTTTGCAATCTCTAAGACTTTCTTCAATACTGAAGCCAACTTAGCAGCCTAGAAAGAAACAAAAGGTAAGTAAGGTGAGCCAAGTGTGAGGAAAAATAGGGTCTGAGCAGTACTGGAAAAGAAAGAGGAATATAGGAATGCCCAAGAGCCATGAATGAATAAAACTGCCACAGATCCTGATAGAAAGAAGTTATCCATCACTGACACGCTGGAAGTGTCTCCCAACCTACTGCTGGCTGTGACAGGTAAAAAAAAACTAGCTGTTTTTTAAAGCATACATTAAAATGCTTTTTTTAAAAAAAGAGAGAAGCCTATTAGAAATTGGTAACTGATATTAAGGTACAAAGTTAGAAGTGACTGGCTTTAATGCAATTTGATATTAAGTAATTCTTTTTTATTCAAAAAAATCAAGCCACTGGCCAAAGGCATGAAACCAGGACTAAGAATAAAAAAAAAATCAGATATCAGGAGATTTGTACTTAATTTATGATGCAAGGGATGTCTCAAAGTTCAGCCAGGTTGCCAGAGCATTGCCCAGTCAAGTTTTGAGTGTTGCCAAAGATGTAGACCCCACTGCTTCTCTGAGCAGCTTGTTTCAGTGCTTAAATAAACTCTTACTGTGAGTGTTTCATTTCATAGATAACTTTATTTGAGCAAGTCTGCATTACCCATGGGAAAAAAGTACATCTGCAGTACACAGGCAGCCACAGACCTCACTTTCCTGAGGTTCTATCACTGGAAATCTCTACGGATTATAGTTCAGAGCTAAAGCTTCAAGTCGCCAAGCTCTTCCCTGAAGAGGTACAGATGAAGAATGCATTTCCACCCGAAGGAAGTTAAGCGTGCAAGAACAAAGGGCACTCTTCATCCCAAAGAAACGATAACTGAGGCAGTCACTAACACCCACCTCTCCGTGACAGTCCCATAACCCCTCCAATCCGACTTCTTCCCGCTCCCTACAGCCAGGTCACTGTCCCACATGCAGATACTCAGACACTGAGAGATCAGTACTGCACATACTCACATTAAGTCGCACGGCCAAGGGGTTCACAGGTGGGTACATGCTCAGGGCCAGCTCATCAACACTAGTCAGAAAAGAGGGGAGTAATGGAAGAAATGTTCATAACGCACAGATTCTGGTCGAAGCCTGCACCCACCCTGAATGCAAGTCAGGAGCAACAGTGAGGTATCAGCTGTACCCATGGGATGCTTCCTACTTCTCAGTCACCTGTGTGTCCCTCTCACCATGCAGTGAGACATGGTCACAGCTCCACCCCAAACTGCAGTGTGTGTTCCTCTCCTGACCTACACAACTCTCGAGAGTTTATGCTGTAATAGTCTTCCCACCACGCCTGTGCCCACCACCTGCTCACAGCTCCAGTATCATAAAGGTTGTTCCTACTCTTCACCCAAGACCTCGAGAAAGACCAGGACTGCTCTAGAGCGAAAAGCAGCATGGGGAGAAGCCCTGCTTACCTCGGACTGATCTCATTAGCGATGTCTGCCAGGTCATCCAGCTGAGCAATCTGCTCTGGAGATTCAGCTTTGCCATGGGCCTTCACTGCAGCCAAGACCTTCTTCAGGCAAGCTTTAGAAGCCTTCATTAATCCCATGCAGGAGCTGAGCAGCTGCCGGTCAGCCTCTGACCAATACGTGTCTCTGTTGCCCCGAAAGCCCAGCTCTTCATCTTCCATGATGTCCCCATAGGGATCCTGCCCTTCCACCAGTGCCTGAGAACACAGAGGCACTGAAAACCCAGAGCCTAACATCAATTCCAGCAATACCCAGGAGGAAAGGGAAAACATAATCCAGACATCATATAAATAATTCATAGGGGAATCTCAGTTGGTTAATCCTAAAATGACTGGATTAAGAAAAACTAATCCACCACTCTAACAGTGCAAACAGCAAGAACCTGCTGAATACTGCCATTCTTACACGAACCTAAATTGCCTACCCCTTCCCCAGTTCAGGACATGGCTTTATGGAAATCTTATACAAAGTAAACCAGGCACGAGAATAAAAACTCATTCAAATCCATGCATATAACAATAATCTAGGTCATGTCAGAACAAATTTATATTAAAGCCTGTATGTGAAATAATTCCTGTGTTCCATCACTGAACCACCATAGAGGGTGGGTGGGCACTGGAACAGGCTCCCCAGAGAAGTGGTCACAGCCCCAAACCTGACAGAGTTCAAGGAGCATTTGGACAACACTCTCAGGCACATGGTGGGATTGTTGGGGTTGTCCTGTGCAGGGCCAGGAGTTGGACTCGATGATCCCTGTGTATCCCTTCCCATTCAGTATATTCTGAGTCTACGAATAGTCCATGAAGTCTATGAAGGTTTAGGGGCTTCCTTACATGTTCCATCTCTTCCACAGCATCCTTGACCACACCTAGACATGCAGCCAGAGCCGACACAACTGCTGCCTGGTTATCTGCAAGAGCAAAAGGATGAAAACTGTGGCACTCCACTGTTTCCGATCAGTTTGCAACAACCTTCATCTAGGTTTGCAATCACTGTAGGACCAAACTTTTTGCAGAGCTCAGAGCTGCACTGTTGTCATGCAAAGAATCTGACCTGGTTACCAAGCTTATACATTTCAAAATCAGTCAAGTTTTTGAGTCATTCAGCCTTCATTGTACCAGCTGGAATGCCCTTGCAAAAGCTGTTGATATTCCAAGACAACACGTCCTAGTTCTGTTGCTCTGCATTTACAACACTCACCTCGTGGCAGGTTAGACACTTGCTCGCAGGCCTCCCACACACCTCCAGTTGATATCAGCTGTTCCTGAGACAAGCTGAAACAAAACAAAACCCCCAAAGTTAGAGTCAATAACACCACCGTGCTAGACTGTGTTTTAATTTTCTGCACCAAAGATGATGCACACTAGGAAAAGCTCTGCTGCAAAGATGTCACCAACCAGCTTGTCTGTGTAAAGCCCTTGCTGCCTCCTAACAGGTATACTTATAACTTTTTCTTCCCTTCTTTCCCAAACATTATCACAAAATCACAGAACCTTGTGATTGAAAATTACAACCTCTCCGCTGGGGCATTGAGAATCGTGTCTGTGAGCTGGATCATCCCTTCCACTACGTCAGTGGTAGCATCTCGAACCATCTTCCGAAGAGTAGTACCTGGGTGAGATTGAGAAAGAGCAAGAAAGTTGCCACAAAGTCACGCTGACAGAAAGCAACTGCTGAAGATGAACACACAGACTGCTCTGTTTGTGTGGATACACTGTATAAATGAAGTTACAAGTATTTTGAAGAAAGCAAAATGCTTCTCAGTTTCAAAAGAACTCTGGACAAGGATTTCAACACTTCATAAATTCCAATGCTCAATCAACCACACAACTTCCTACATTATCACTCTCCCACAGATGGAAATCTGCAGCAGTAGACAGGCAAGTAGTTCACTCATAAACACGTTCAAAGTCTACAGAATAGCTGATAATGGGGTAACATTCTAATTAAAACCTGCTGATACCAGACCTCACATTAGGCTCTGAAACACTGGGTTTCTCTATACAGTGGTGGTGAAAGAACCACCATCCTCTATAGCAGTGACCACCTCACCTTGGCCCTTGGGGAGCCAGTAGTACACTGTGGCAACTGCAAGAATGGCATTTTGGACATCTTCACTCAGCTTCTGGCAATCCTGAAAATGGAGAAGCAAAAGGATCACCCATGAGCAGCACACAGCTGCACCACGTTTAGAAAGCCTCACAAGCAATCACTGGCTTTCAGAGTGCTTTGAGAAAAGGGAAGAATAGCAACGACCAGTCTGCTTGAGAAACAAATACAGCAGGAGAAGAAGGCACAGTAAGCAAACTGTATGCACCTTAACCTGCCTCATGATTTATTAACAAAACACTCCCTGGTGTGGTGGTCATACATCAGAGAGGAAAAAGCAACTTAGATCATTATTCTGAACTGGGGATTTATTTTTTTTTCTCTCCTCCAAACACCTGCATGATAAACTTCTCTCAATTAATAGCAAAAATACAGCATATTCTTTGCTATACCTAAGGTCTGTTTTCTCAAATATTCTGTCTCTATCAGCAACCAGCTGTAGCTGTTAAAGAATATATGAATACTTCTATTTAGTATGTCTTCTTAGCTTACAGAAATTAGTTCTCTGGGCAGTTCTTGGATTATGTTAATACACTCTACAATACGCAGCCCATTTAGTCAAGTGAACCAAGAAATACCTGAAGCTTGTCACATACACTGCAATTTCATAGTCTGTCGAGGCTTTCTCTCACCTCTGCAGAAGGTAATGGAGGCCTTGAGAATGCCAGACTCAGCTTTGTAGCTTCCTGTGACGTTACTTGGAATGTCTGACCTAGAAAAAATTCAATGGGAGCAAAAGAGGAGAAAGTAACTTAGGTAAAAGATAAAAGAACAGAGCAGCTTGATGAGCGACACCTCTGATGCTACTACTTGCTTACCATTACATCCAAGCCATACAAACACATAAACTAAATCCCACTATGAAGAAAAAAATCCATGGTGTATTTGTGTCATGCATGTTGTTTGTGTCTTATGTTTGATTTTTCTCTTTTTTTTTTTTTTCACTTGGGGAGTGATAGCCACAACCCCAGTTTGCATCCAGGGTCATGACCCCTCCACCATTATGTGCTGGAAGGCGTTAACGGAGACCTTTACAAATCTTTTTGTACCAACGGTTCGATATCGGCCGCTGCTTTGCCACACGCTGGAGCGTTTGGTGACAAGTGGGTGGTCAGGCATTGGAACAAGTTGGCCTGGGAGGTCGTGGAGTCACCATCCCTGGGGATGTTTAGGAAGCTGGATCTGGCACTGATGTGGTTTAAGGTTTACAGAGGCAGCGCTGGGTTAACGGTTGGACTTGATGACCTTAAAGGTCTCTTCCAACCTTGAGGATTCCGTGACTCCATGAGAGGAGGGCACGCCCCACAGCTGGAGACCCGCCGGGGATGGAAGACTTGCCCCGCACCGGCCCCGGCCCCGCCCGGTTCGGCCCGGCCCGGCCGCTCCCCGCCCGTACCTAGCGCGTCCCAGAAGCGCGGCAGCTCGAACGGCTCTCGGCCCTCGCCCGGCTCTCCCTCTGCAACGGCACAGACAGAGCTCAGCCCGCGGGGAGCCGGCCCGGCTCGGCCCGACCCCC
>VZTA01020580.1:80231-93948 GCA_013398855.1 Mohoua ochrocephala
GCCCCACAGAGACCGCCCAGCCCCACAGAGACTGCACAGCCGTACAGAGACGGCACAGCCGTACAGAGACCTCCCCGCCCCACAGAGACCGCCCAGCCCCGCAGAGACAACACAGCCCGATTCGCAGCGATACACCCTTTATTAGTGAGGAAGCAAGGGAGGAAAGCAGTGGGGCTGTGCCCCTGTGTGCGCGTCTGCGATAAGAAGCGATGCTCACACCCCTCTACATGAGCCGGCGGAGGTCCTCGAAGTTGAGCATGTTGTTGGCTACATCGGACCAGGCCGCGTGGGTTGCCCCATCCATCTCCGGGGCCAGGCTGTTGCTGCTCTCCAGAGTGTGGTTCGTGCCGCCGATGACTTCATGGCATTCAGGGCACGTACTCCTCTGCATTGCCCCCCCACACTCCCCAATTACATAGATATGTCCATTTTTGCACTTGAACCAGTGGCCACGGGGACAGCCAATAGCACTGACAATCTGCACCCGCTCAGCTTCAGAAATCCCCAGCCCTGACACGGGCAAGCCAGCATTGATCTTCTTCAGGTGAGCCTTCACCGTAGCCTCATCCCCCTCTGTGAATTTCTTTGTCCCTTCCAGGATCTCACGTGCACTGGTAATCTCTGCTGCAATGTCTGCAGGTATCATCCTACTTGCTTTGCACCTTGCCAAGAGGCTCAGCAAATAAGTCAGTCTCTGGATCTCGGACTGCAGGTCAGCGAGCTCCTGTCCTGTAAAACTGACGCGTTGCCTATCCAGCCATTCCTGGACTTCATCTAGCCTCTTTTTCAGCCCCCTCCTTTCATTCTCATCAATTTTGTTCATAGAATGAGTTAAGTCTGCTACACGTTTGTAGAAATGAAGCAGGTTCTCAATTAGTCCGAGACTCTTTGTGGAGAGAGCAGAAGCTTTCAGTTTATCTTCCAGCATGGCGTACTTAGAGCGTAGACTATTCCTCAGAACACCATTCCACACCAGCGCAGCCCACAGCCTCTGTCTGTTAGACTCAATTTCCTGTGCTGGGCCTTGGATTTTCTGTTTCACCCGTTCTATCTCCTCCACCCGCCTTTTCACACTGGTGCCATATCTCAAATTCTTTCTGATGGGTGTCTGACACATAGGGCATACCTTCAGCTTGACGACATCATCATCTTCATCCATATAATGGTCAAGGCCTTGCGACTCAAAGACATGGCCACAGTCTTCAAGCTGTACAAATCGAGCATCTGGGTCATCCTCAAAGCCGAAAAAGATCTGAGTGAGTTCCTCGTGGTCACAAACAAGGCACTTCTTTGGGCAGGGCTCGCCACAAAATCCAACACAGGGATGGCCACAGGGCAGTATCTTAGCACAGGGAACATCGCAGCGAGGCCTGTTGCACGGCTCAGAGCAAAGGTTGGTACACTTGTAGTGCTGGCACTGCCACTCACATGGCTCAGCACAAGGAACACAGCTTTCCCAACATTTCTTTTTGCACTTACTGTGAATACAGTAGTTCTGACATGCCTTCTGACAAGGAGGACATTCTGCAGTACAAGGCTCTTGACACTTGTGGGAGCAGATCAAGACGCGCGTGCACGGGCTGCTACACGCCTTATGAAATCTTCCTCCAAAGCAAGTATGACAGGAACCTGAACATACATGACCACATGCCAGTGTGACAGAACACATACTCTCACATACCTCAGCGTCCTCACCTCCCGTCCTAGTGATCCAGCATGCAACTTTCTGCTTGTGGCCACATTTCAGTGTGGCTGTAACCTGTTCAGGACAAAACACAGGGCATATCTGCCCACAGGATTTCCTGCACGTGTGTCCACAGTTTAACTTCTTCTGGCAAGGTTCTAGGCACTTAAATTCCCACGGTGGAATATGGCATGGCACCATCTGCACGTGGCCACACTTAGCAATGGTTTTCTCTACCTTCACCATACATTTTTTACAGGGCTCATAACATGACTTTGGGCAGCGGTGCCCTTCTGCACAAAGCACCTTTTGACAAGGCTTCAGGCACTGGTACTTTTTGTGCTCCGGGTCATATGGGTGACATGCCCTTGTGCAAACATGTCCACAACTCAACCTAAACTCACAGGGACGAGTACAGCCTCCCTCTGGGACCTTGTCGAAGTCTTCACATGTAGATACCTGTGTCTTGGTTTCAGGGTGGTTTTGACAGCAAAGCTCCAATGACTGGCCAATATGACCGTTCTTCCCAAGGGTTTGAATGATCTTGCTCCAGAGAGGAACCTTGCCAAGCATACTCATGTTTCCAATACAATAGAGTCCTTTCCTAGCTCTGGATAGTGCCACACATATCCGATTAGGGATCTGCAAGAAGCCGGGTCTCCCCTCTTTGTTGCTCCGCACCAGTGACAGCAGAATAATATCATTCTCCTCTCCCTGGTACTTATCTACTACATGAACCTTCACACCTTCAAAGACCTTCGCTGGCATGAGCTTACGCAGACAGAAGAGCTGGCCAGTGTAAGTAGTGAGAATGGTGATCTGGGAAGGTTCGTAGCCCTGACACAAGAAGTATTTGCACAGTTCCACTACAAAGTGGGCCTCATGTGGGTTCTGGTGGCTTTTCCCTTCCTGGATCTCTTGCTCAGGAACCTCATGTTCCACAAAGAAGACGTTAGTTGAGACGCCCTGAAACAAGAGGAAGGATGTCAGAAAGAGAATTCTAGTTTCTGTTGCCCCAGCCTGTTTCTATGTCCCTGATTATCCACCCACAGGAGGACTTTTAAACAGATAACTACAGTATGCAGTTATTGTGTGCTTAGGTGATTTCCTCTTAGATTTCCATAGGTTATTAATCAAATTCCCATTTCAGATTATTGGTAACATTTCAGTATCCTAATATGAAATCGGTTCCTGTGGGTGATTTTATTCCTTATCTTTCCAGAGATATTTCTACTGTACCTATCCAGGTTACACAAAGGAGAACATGAAGTGTTAGTAACATTTCTCAAAGCATATTCATAGTGTGAACAAAAAATGTCTTGTTTTGGCCCTGTGGGAAAAAGATATTAAGTTACCAGTGCACAGGGCTTAGCACTTGCCTAAAGCATGCCTCCTCTGTTGCTGCTATAAAAACAAAGCAGCAAGGAAGATTTCTTTTTCACCAGGAAAAACTAGGAATGCTACGATTCCAGTAGTCACTTACCAGCTCGTGGTGTGTAGAGCTGACTGCTCACCTGTTCAAAAATTCCATTTGTCTTGAGTTAGCAGGGATTTTTTTTTTTTTTTTTTGCCTATTAACTGGAATTATTCTACCCTTAAGAAATTGTTGTTCTGCCTACCAAAACCCAGAGACTGATTTTAACACGAAAGAACAGTTTTTGGAGATCAAACACAGATCTCTGGTTTTCCTAGGTGTCCATAGTGGCATAGTGTCCATTGGAGTAGAACCTACGGTGGTTATTGTACTAGCTGGGAAGATTCAATTTTGATGCCTTTTGGTATCTCAAGTTTGTTTTAAGGCCAGATGGAACCACAAGATTATCCAGAATAGATTCTTGTAGGAGAAATGGGGTAAAATTTGGCGGTCTCCCAAGCTGTTGTGTGTTTTGGGTGGTATTTTTCTTGTTTGTTGGGGTTTTGGTTGGTTGGATTTTGGAGGGGGTTTCTTTGGGTTTCTAATTTATTTAACTAAATCATCTTCTGCAAAGACTTGATCTGGATTTCAAGATACCAAAAGAGGACCTGCCACTTTTGCAGATAGCTTATTCTAATAATTAAATCTTCACTATTAATTTTCTCTTGTCTGACTTCAGCATTCTGCTGTAGTTTTCAGTATGCTTCCCTCATCCAGTTAAAGAACTTTTAACTAATTAGTACTGGTTTTTTATGAAGACAGATTTACATAGGCTAAGCTACTGTAATGCTATTTCTGTAACTGCCTCCAGTCTTTCTCCCAGGGTATTCAGTGGCTTGTGTTTCAGAAATCCAAGGCCATCAGTGTAAAAGAGTAACCTTGGCTCAGACTTCTGGGAAAACAGTTCAGTTGTGACAGAGAGCTGTGAGCGAGTCTGCAAAAATGGGCTATGCAAGATATGCAAGGGAAAACTACAGACAGAGAGATGATTGTTAATAGTTCAAAGATGCAAGAAAAGCACCAACATAGAGATACATGAAGTCCCAATTACAGGGAGGAAATAAAAATCAGAAAACAGGGAGTGAGAGTTAAGATGGAAACTCAGTACCATTAAGGAAGAAGCAAAGACTGACACTTCTGACTGATACCCGAGGCAAGCATTCTAATAACTTACTAAATTCTGGCTGTTTATTGTGCATGTTTGATAATAAGTGATTACTTGATACTTGTAAGCTGCAGAGATTTTTTTTGCAGATGTCGTTTATTGGCAAAATGCCCAAACGGAGAACCCAAGGAAAAAGGGTTCCAGTAATCCTGTCACCTATCTTATGTCAGAGTTTCACATATTATGCTTTAAGTCTTCCATTTAGGATTTCTTCCTGGCTTTCAAACTCCTGCAATTGGTTTATTCCCCCTTCCATTTCTTACTGCTCTTTTAAGGTCATTGGTACTGGATCCATTTCCAGTGTCCACCATCACTAATGCCAGAAGAACTACAGATTACTTGCCTAATTCTATATCACACAATTCCTCGATTTGGGTATAAATTTCAAAACCGGAATCTGACCTAAGAGTTTGAAATCCTCAAACACCGTATTTTACAGAAACTCATTTAGCCAGTAACAGGGGACAAAAGCAAAACTCACTTTTATATTCTCATATTCCAGGACAGAGGGAGAGTTCCTCAGCTTCCGGTATATATGAGGACTGATTAGCTGGGCAATTTCAGGGCGCATGCGGTGCTGAAACACAAAACGGTTTTATCAGTCTTGAGGAAGGAGCACCATATTTCCCTGCCAGTATTCTGTTGCTCCACTGTACAGATGGTGGCTGAATACAAGACAAGGATGACTTTTCAGTAAGAGATAAGGAGGGAGCACTTCCCAATTCCTGCTCTCCCCCACCCCATTGCTGACACCACCACCAACTACAGGAGTGGTAGTAGTAGAGTATCTTCAAGAAAGTCCCTTGGTAAGGTTGTTGTACAAGAATGCTGGTTTCAGTGCAAATCTAAGCACACTTGTAGGTAGCAAAAGCCAGCACTTCACCCTAACTACTAAATGAGCTCTTCCAGGTGCCTTTAATACAGGACTGTTGGTGGTAGAATTAACTTCCCCGGGGCACCAAGATAGATGATTATAGCAATTTAGCAGGAAGCAGCCTGAGAAGAATTGTGCTGTCTCACTCTGCAAAGTTCTGGAAGTTTCACTTGCCACAATAAACCATGCTCTTCACATGAAAACATGAGAACCACAGTCCTCTGGACAATATCACTAAATAACTGAAAAGACGCTGGAACTCTGTGTCAGTTTGACAGCTCCTACCACTCTTCTCAGAAGTTAGGTAGTACATTCTTTTCTTTTAGGCTGCTCTTACAGTAGAAATATAAACTTAAGTGTATTACAAACTTAAAACAACCTAAATACAAATGCCATGGGGTTTTTTATAGCTCTTCCTTACTTGGTACTTCAGACAGACAAAGGGGAAATCCACTTTGATCAGACGTTCAAACAGAGAGACTTCGAGGTTGAAGTTCTTGGCCAGGTCATATACATTTGTACTAGGCTGCAACTGAAAGAGAAGGGATAGGAGGTCCGTGTTTTAGCACTTTTCCTATGTGTTAGTAGCATTTTTCACTCTCACTTTCTGTGAGTGGTCCCCCACTGAAATGCCAGAGACTGGATTCTTGCAGAAGTGCTAAATATCAAAGCCGGATACAGTCACAATCAAAGCACATGTAAAATTGTATCAGTTAAACTAAAACACCAGTCCCACAGGACCTCTACTCTAAAACTACAGGAGACAGGACCTGTAGTGTCTGTGGAAGCTGGGGAGCAACAAGCCTTGGCAATTTTCCCACACGGTGTTTGGTTATACAGTTCTTGTTCATTAGCACAGCAGGTAGAGACGTTAGTAATGAAAGTTACCTGCTGGTGATCTCCAATGAGGATGAGGTGCTGGCAATCTTTGCTTAGAGTAGTAATGGTGTGAGCCTCAAGCACCTCTGCTGCCTCTTCTACAATGACAATTTGCGGCCTTACGTACTGCAAGATCCGTCGGTATTTGGCAGCACCTGAGCATGGACAGAAGATAAACCTTAGGATATAACTACATTCAAGAGTTTTCACAGAGAGGAGTAGGCCCTGTCTCAGAAAAGACCGGGGTTCTTCCCAAGATTCCCCATTTCAACATTCAGCTTTTTGAATTTTAAAACAGCACCATACCAGAGGTGGCTTCTATATGAAGAGTTATTAAGGAAGGCAGGTGGGGATTAGTCCTATGCCTACCTTGGTCCTTTCTCAGTGCTCTCTTCAGACAAAAGATGTAGTCAATACATTGTTCTACACACATAAATAAGCCTAAATTTTCTCTCCAAAGGGACATACTACAATGACCTTGACACTACCATCTCCAGAAGGTGCTGTGGGAATAGCAATAGATATTAGCTGTGCCTTTCTAAGGCACAAGGGGTGCAGTTCTGTTAGAAGAATGCTGCTCGGGACAGGGGGAGTGCAAAAGGGCACAGAAGCTGCTCATGCCACTAATTAACAACTCTCACAACAGCCCCATTTGCAAAGGGAGTCAGAGATTAAAAAGGCGCCAGACTGATGCAGAGCCTGACCCAGGCTGTGAAGCAGCACATGATAGTAATCTTTCAGCAAAAAGATTCTTTAAACATGACTGGAAGCAACACAATACTAGTTTGCTTCCCAACTGCTCTGCACCTGTAGTTGTCATCCCCACAATTCTGGCCTCTTTGAGAATGCAGAGATCTTGCTCCAGCTTCAGTTCTTTCAGTCTTTCCGCTGCTGCCTGATACTGCTGCTCATGCTCCAGAATGCCCTTTCGAATGAAACCCTGGTAATTCTTCAGCCAAAGCCTGGGAAGAAAGGGCCATTAACACACACTGCAAGGAAAACAGGATGGTGATCCACAAGTTCTGAATGGATTCAGTTCAAAACTTCCCCCGTGTCTTTTGGGCAACAAATTATTACCATCGGTACTTAGTCCTGAATGTGTACAAATGCAGGGGATGACATTGCTTCCCATGCAGTACAAGGAAGGCAAGAACAAGCATGTTCAAACAAGGAGCTGAACAGATACAGGCAGAAATAGCATGGCTTGACACAGTTTGCAAACTGGAACAATTCTAGGAAACGCTTGCCTGACAGGCCCTGCAAAATAGCTTTGTCACCTGTAAAGCCTCCAGCGGGAGCTCAGATCAAGTTGCCACACATCCTGAATAGCATTGGCCTCTAACTCTGTCATTGTGTTCGTTTTACGGAGCTCAACCTTCATCTTCTGCTTAATTTTCTTCCTCTGGCCAGGAGTTGTCTGCAAAAAAAAACAAAACCAAAAACTCCCCAATAAGCAGTTACAGCACAAAGATTCTTTTGTATTAGCATCCCCATGTTATTCTTTACATAGTCATGCTAAGGCATGCAGTTACCTCCCACTGCATGGTCTCCTGTAGTAGTTGAGCTGTTCCTTCTTCCTGGTCCAGCTTCATAGCCAGCATGGCACTGGCTAGTCCATGAACAGCTCTGTCATCTTCCTCCTTCCTTCTCCAAGGGTTTGCCATCTTTTCATCTTCAATCACTCTCTCAGCTTCAATCAGGTCAGCCATCTCCGGGATCTCCAAAAGCTCCTCTTCTGCTTCATCTTCCCCCTCCTCCTCTCTTTCCTGCTGACCACCTGTGAGAGTGACCAGTCACATGCAGTAAGCCACAGCCACTCTATCAGTGCAGCAGTCAGATCACTATGTGGAAATTAGGGTTAATCCTCTTTCCACTCCCTCGCAGTATCACACATCATTCTGTGCCCGTTAAGTAGCAGTGCCTCTTTTCTGGTACACATACACTGCTTAGGTAAACACACTTGTAGAGGATGCGTGTGGGGTGGGTGTCTTTTTGGTGCTTGGTTTTTTGTTTCGTTTGTCTTACCTGGATTTTCAGCCCCTATATTCTCTGCAGCATTCTGGGCGAAAGCAGAGACACCAAGTCCCAGCCACTCCAGAATCAATGAGTTTCGCGAACCAATGTAGTACAGCTCAGTGTCCTCCTAATACAGGGAAAGTCAAATCAGCCAGGCCTATTGCACTTCAGAGTCTTAGGATGATGCCAAAGCAGCACCTTACAGCAGCGGCAACTAGGACAAGTCCCCCCGAGAGACCCTCCAGAGCTAGAAAGTCCGAGCAGCCGCAGATCTTCAGAAAGGGCACCCCTCCTCCCCTTCCGTTTAAGAGGCTTTCATTTGGGTACTTGCATTTTGATGCTGCTAAAGATCACTTAGAATCTCTGCTGTTTAAAGTAGCAAAATTCAAAGCCCCTACTCGCCCTGCCTGTCTAGACTACTGTCATTTGGCACAGCTTGCTGTTTACCCCCTTACTCGCCCAGTAACCTAATGATGCTAATGATGCTAAAAAGACGTGTGCTGGGGGAACCTCAGACCCATTAGCAGAAAGGACAGTAAGCATGCACTGGGACTGCTTGACTCAGAAGAAAGGCACCTCTCTTACCAGAGCCGTTATCAGGCTGGCCCAGTGCTGGGGCGCCATGTGCGGTTTCAAGTAGTGCTCAGAGAGAACTCTGTAGGTCGTGTACTCCAACCGCTTCGCTCCTTCACGGAGCCTCTGCTCAATGTCTTCCATCTCACTCATTATCTACTCATAACAAAGAGAACGGAGGCAGCGTCACACTCAGAGAAACAAAGTTCACTAACAGCAGGACAAAAAACTGGCAGAAGAATTAAGAGGCCAAATTCAGCGTAAAACAAGTTGAAAGGCCAGGTGGGGGGGAGGTTTATAATCTCCTCCAATGCACAGGCAACCCAGTCCCAGCATCTCCAGGGAGGTCTGCACATACGTTTTCATAGTCTCCGTGGAGGTAGTCTGGGAAGTCAAATGTGTAGATATGCCTCCTCAGCTCCTTCAAGGTGAATTTGTGCAGGACTGCACTGCTACTCCTGCCCCCAATACGCACTATCCCATCTCTTTGAAATGAGTGTATTCCTGTGAATGAAAGAGAAATATTAGAACTAAAGGCCCAAGCTCAGTTTTCAGCAGTAGGACAAGAGGTGGGAAAAACACTCTTTGACTGCAAATCCTACAGTGGTTTGCTCTGAGTGAAGTTTTTTTAATCTATATCAATGGTGCTAGAGTCACTAGAAATAATCAAACCAAAATGCAGGTTATCATACCATACGATGAGCAGAGGAAGAGTTATAGTATAGTTTCTAATTACAGGTTCCAATAACAGGTTGCCCAGAGAATTTGTGGATGCATTATCCATTGAAGTGTCCAAGGCCAGGCTGGACAGAGCTTGGAGCAACCTGGTCTAGTGGAAGGTGCCCCTGTCCATGGCAGGTGGGTTGGAACTAGATGATCTTTAAGGTCCTTCCAACCCAAACCATTCTATGATTCTACTACCTCCATCCGGCTTGCAGGTACTCTTACCTTCTAAGAACTGATCCAGTGCATGGTTACTGTAGCAGACTATAAGGATGGGATGCTTCTGGGAAGCGCTTTGCCACACATGCTCATTAGTCAAGAGAGCCTGAACAATCTTCAGACCCACGTAAGTCTTCCCTGCAAAACAAGGTCAGAATCAGGAAAGGGTAATCCACCCTCTGTGGACGCTTCGAAACATAGAATTCATCAAAAATAGATACAAGACTTCTTTCTAGGCTGCCAATCTGGTCTGTACCAAGAGAACTGACCCCAGGGGTAACTAGCTTACAAAATGTAGACAAAGTAGCATGACACTGACTTTCTGGCGTGTAGTTGAGCAAGGCCATGGTCTGCCAGAATGTTATTTTTTGGATAATACACCAGACGTGGACACAGGGTTCTCTCTCCCACTGCATCCCCCAGCCCACTCTGATACTGGCATCATATATGACATTTGGCTGCACATGAAACATCCGTATACTAGTAGAATACAAGCACTGGTGCTTGTTGAGTTCAGGTACCATTTAAAACAATTACAGTTACATCCTGTAATACTTTATTCACACAATGGTTCATGGCTGAATGCTCCCAACACTCTAACATGCCATGAAGACAAGTAGGAGAGTGCTGCACAGCAAGAGGGACCATGTTCTCAAAAGGTGATTGAACACTTCTTCACCCCAATATACAAGCACAGCCAACGGTGCAGTCGGTGTCTACTTGCATCTAGGTGGGCAAAGATCAGACGTGGGTATTTGAGGATATTAACTGTCTCCACAGCTCACACTGACTGGGCCACTCAAACATCAGTGAGCCACAGGACTAAAGCTTTGGAGACAGTACAGCTGGTTTTCTCTGAAGTTAATCTCCCTGGATGGGAGAATCAATGAAAACTCCTTAAATTACAGAGCCTTTAAGCAAATATTTCTCACCAGTGCCAGGAGGTCCTTGGATAATAGCCAGCTCCTTGGTCAGTGCAAGTTTCAATGCCTGCATCTGAGACTCATCTAATCCCAAGGCTTCCATTGAAAGCCATTGATCAGGATCTAGAATGCAGACACTTTTCAAGCTCTCAGGGCACTCCTTTTTACGTGAAGTCTTCATCAAGGGTGCAAGGTTGTAGGCAGTATCCTCTGTCAGGTATGCCGGCTCCTCCACCTGCGCATCACATTCCACGATGTACTTCTGGAATGGGATATCTTTTTCCTGCATTTCCTGCAACCCTTCTAACACATGCCGATAGGCCTCAAAGTAGGCAGTTGTCTCTACCATGAGGAAAGAGTCTGAGGGTTGAACCTCTGCCAGCAGCGCCTGGCTCTCTGCTTCAAAACACAGCTCCACAATCCCCTCAACAAGTTCTTCAGCATTACGATTAGAAACAGTGGCAAAAAGGAATGTTTCAAAGTGATCTTGGGACATGCAGACTAGGGATCCATATAGCAATCGTTTAGAATTCTGCCATTGTACAAACCTCAATGGTTTTGTGTCAAACTGGACTTTGTAAACAATACCAGTTGAGGCACAACATGGGGCAATAATCCGTGCATCAAAGTAGATCCTGATATCATCAAATTTTTTCTTTCTCAAATTTCTGTCCTGGAGGTTCTGCAAAACTTCCGTGATACCTTCTCTTAAAGGCCTTACAAAGTCTTCTCTCAAAAGTCGGAAGTGGGTATCAAGGTAAACGCCGGTGCTTTCATATCTTCCAGAAACAAAATTGGGACGTAGAACAGGTTTTTCATTACAGTGTATCTCATCATATGTTGGATAAATGCTCATGATACGATAGCTTTCCTCTTGCCCATCTTGAGGCTGCATAACGGTACAGTTATCAGCCCTCAGTGTGCCTTCACGTCTCTTCTCCTGCAGATGCTGCATGAGCATCTGGACTTTATTGAGATTCTTCTCTGTGTCTTCTGTGATGTCCACACCAGAAGCTCTCAGGGCATTTATGGATGCTGGCATGAGTGTCAAGAGAATGGAGATTTTCTGCACAGAGCTGGCTGGGAAAGTACTTATCAGGTGCTGAAGAAGTAAAATGATGCTGCTGATATGCTCAGGGTACTGGTGGCGTACAGCGGGAACTACTTCTGTTACCATGTCAGACACATACTGTGGCAGACAGATCTTGAGAAAGTTGGACTCCTTCACAACTCCAAGAATGTGTTGGACACTCTGTCTATCCATTTGGGAACTGCATGCTTTTCGAAGCACCTGGCAAATGAGCTGAACAAAATTGCGGTTCATAGCTGTTTGGGAAAGAAGTTCCTTCAACCCCGAACTGGAAGCAAGTGCGATGACAACTTCTGAGGGGTCTTTCTCGAGGAGACTTTCTAGGAATTTATAGCCAATCCTTCTGGCTTGCCGAGGCTGCTCACCGTGGTGGGCACCACCTGGGGTAGCATTCCGGTAGAAATGAGGATTCTCCCGAGGTTGCATCCTCCATCTGCTACCTTCATTTTCCCACCCACTCCTCAGCCCTCTCCCTCTAGAGCCTCCCTGAACTTGTCCACATTGATACCTCCTTCCCCTGCCTCCATTTTCTTGCTCATTCCAGGGTCCTCTGGTCTTCTCACGGGCTTGTCCAAGCTGACACCTCCTTCCCCTAAATGCATTTTCTTGCTCATTCCAGGGTCCTCTGCCCCTCTCATGTGTTTGCCCACCTTGATATCTCATTCTCCTTCCCTCATTCTCCTGTTTAGTCCAGAATCCTGTGGCTCCACTGTTGGCCTGTTCACCTTGGATTCTTGGTTTATTCTTACTTGATTGAGGAACCTTTGAAATCCAACCGCCAAATCTCTCTTCTCTTTGCCCAAGTAGAAGAGTGTAATTATTGTCTTGGAGGTTTTCCCCTAACGGAGGTGCCTGGCCTGATACATTATTTGTCCTGTTTCTGCCTCTTCCTATAAAGCCAGTGTCCAAATGAAGTGCACGTCCTTAAAAATAAAGAAAAAAAAAGACACTCCTTAGTTATAAATCAACTGCATTAACATGCCTCCCAAGAAAGATGAATGAGCATATTGACCTGATAGAATATTTTGAGCATTTGACATCAGGTTAAAAAATTACTATATTTGCACACAGAGTTTCAAATTAATGTCTCATTTGTACCCCTTTTTCTAACTGCTAAAGAGAGTGCCATGCTTAGGGTTCACTTGAGCTACGAAGACACTAAAAAACAAAACCTTTCTCCACAGAACTGAAAGCAGAAGTAAGAAGGTGAAAGATGAAGTTTCCTGCACAGGACAGCATTTCCTCGGGAGTTAGTCGTTAGTGAAATAATGACAGAGGGCGCCATAGCTGACTTGAAATGGCTGTATAGAGTATACTCAAGCCATGGAGCTTCTCGTCAAAGTGCAGCCTCTCGGAGCAGCCGGAATCACGGCCCATAGAGCCTTTATCAGCCTCCCCACAGGACGCTTAGGGAAGCATTTTCTGCTACCAGGAACAAATAGCAAGAGGCTGCTGCAACACATCACCGCATCACGGCCCCAAACAGACTCCAAGAGCAAATAAGGAAGTGTTGAAACTCAGCCTTAAGAGAAAATTTCGCTGTACACAGGCAGGGGAGTAACGGATCGCCCTGTACCAGCACCACCCCCAGCCCTCCTGCCCTGCATTCCCCGGGAGACCCTCACCTCTCCCTCCACCTCGGGGGTGCCGGGCGTGAGGCTCCTGCCCAGGACCCTCCATCGCCCGGCCGGGGACTGCTTCGGGTCTGTTCCGGCTCTCCGGGGCGGGGGCAGCTCTGCGTGCTGGGGACCGAGGCGATCCTGCCGCCGAATACGGGCGATGCTGCGCTGCGCTCCCCGCACAGCCCAGCAGCCGCCGGCTCTGCCCCGACACCCACCAGCGCTTCCCCTTCCAGTTCCCCGCAAAGTTTCACTTTCCAGTTCTCCGCAAGTCCCGCCCGGTGGGCAGAGCCCCCGCCCCTGTACAGCTCGTCACCGGCGGGCAGCGCCCCTGAAACGGAGCTTCTCCTTCGCTCTCCGGCTTCCGCGGGAAGGGAAAGCGAAGAGAAGGAGAAGGGAAGCGCAAAGGGTGGGAAGCGCCCCCGACCCCCACCTATCCGGCCCTGGCACGGCTGCTTTCGGTTTCCTTTCCCGGCATTGCGGGGCGAGGGCAGCCGCGGCTCTGCCCACCCGCCCGGGCCCGGCCCCCAGCTCGGCC
>VZTA01020580.1:103864-122545 GCA_013398855.1 Mohoua ochrocephala
CCCGTTGTGCCGCGCTCCCGGCGCACCGCCCCCGCTGCCCCCCGGGGCCGCGCCCGGGCCGAGCAGCCCCCGAGAAGGGCGAGGCCGGTGCTCCCTCGGGAGCCGAGGCACAGCACGGACCGTGCTTAGCTAAAAAATTGTTGTTTAATGCCTTAAACTGCGTTTTGGGCCAAGCTTCAGGGGTTGCCGCCTGCCTGGCAGCTTTGAGGTCACTTGACTGATTAAAAATAATAAAGCAGTTCTCTTTTTGCCTGTTGCTATCAGTTTCTGTCTTTGCCAAGAGAAGGTCTCTGCCGTACTGTGGTGAAATGTGCATGACCAGGGCCCATAGGCTTGGTGCTTGACAGCCCAAGTGCAGCCATGGAAGGCCTTTGGAGAAATGTAGGATTCCAGAGGCAGGAAATCTGAGCCATTTGGTTCTCTGGTTTATTCTAGAGAGGGATGTTTTTCATTGCTTGTTTTGTGAGGTAACATTGAAAACTGCATAGCCCTCGGGCTGGGCTCTGTTATCTCCTACCCTTTCATGCTGCTTGGCCAAGGAATGTGTCTTCTCTGCCCACCTGTCCCATTAGTCCTTCTGCCAACGTCACTTCCAACTTTAGCTTGGCCAGTTGGTACCATCTGGGGACTTGCTGGGGACTGCCAAGGGTGTTTTGTTGCATCTACAGGTTTCAGAAGCTGCAGCTATTCGCTTGTTGACTGGGGGATTCTACCAGGCAGCTTTTCTTTTTCAGGGAATGTTCTTTCATCCTCCTCATTTTCATTCTGTGTGCAGCACACTTTGTTCTCTATCTGTAATGAAAAGAAGATTGAGTTTGTGAATAGGGAAATTCTGCTCAAAATACTCTAGTTGTTTTAGCTTGCAGCTTCTCAGAAGTCTTTTGAATAGTGTGTTTTTAGTGGCTCTGCTGATTTTTCCTTGCCCTGCAGCTACCCCTGCACCACTGCTTTGTATGACGGATCTCACTCTGCAGAAGCAGACTGAATTAATTTTTGATGGATTTCAGCTTGGCTTCTGTCTCCCTGTACAAAACTGTGAGAAATTGTTTACATGCTGTTGAGAAGAATGTGCCGTGAGAGCAATGCACATAAGTGACTGACTGATAATCACAATTATGCAACATCATGGTCTGTGCTTCTGAACAGTCATTTTATCAGCTCTATGACTGCTGCTCTGCAAAATATCCATTGTAGAACCAAACATCTTGACACCCCTCTTGTCTGCAGACACGCAGTGAAATCTTTTCAAAGCGTGCTTTTGGCAGACAGCCTCATGTTAAGAGGCTGACCTGATGTACCCTTTGTATTCATAGTCCAGTCTTCCTTGTCCTCTTCTGGAAAGCTGCTTCTGCTGAACCATTGATCTGTGTTGGTCCTTCAAAGCATTGTTTGACCAAGACTGTTCTAAAAAGTTTCCTATCTTTTTAAAATTTTTAATTCCTACTTCTCTGGGTTCTCCTTTAGCCAAGTCCCTTTGGTGTTCCAAATCTTTGCCTTGGTAGAGAGATCTGTGGTGTCTGTTCCGTGGTGCTGCTGTGCAAAAAAAAATCAGTCTTGAAGCTCTGTTTCTTTCACTGTGTATTTGCTGTGCCTTGAATATTGATTGGAATAGGGAACATGGTTGCCAGTCATGAGTGGGTGCTCATTTACGGAAGAAATTTGGGGCAGAAGTAAGTCTTAAATATCGTGGTGAGTTACTTTGAGTTTGTATGCAGCTGAGAGCTTTTTTTTTTTTGGAGATATCAGGGTAGTGCAGTACAACTTGGTTGGTCTCCTGGTTTTAGTGGTGAGGATGTCAGGGGAGCTGCAGGTAGAGTGCGTGACCTTTAGGTGCTATGTGCCTCTGCAGTACTTTTTTGGGGATGAAGCAGGACATTTGTATGGTTCTTAGGGACATGATTTAGTGGTGGACTTGGCAGCGTTATGTTCATGATCTAAAGGGCATTTTCCAACCGAAATGTTCTATGATTTCTGCAGGATTTCCCCTCATAGCAGTGCTTCTGTTTTATGGGCACTTCCCCTCTCTGAATAAGGCGTGTTCTTTGAGTGGGAAAAGACAAGTTAGAGATTTGTGAAGGCTTCTGCCTCTAGTAATCTGGACATCTTTGTTTTGGCATATAAAATGCTGTATTTCCTTGTACTTTTCAGTAGCTACTTGCCACTTGCAATACAAATAAAAGACTATGACTGTACTGCAAGAGGCTGAAGGGAGAAGTGGTAATTAGATGCTAATTACTCATGCATAATTACTCATGGGTAAATTAGTTTTAAAAGTTGCAAATTCAGTTCTTAATACTCAGGGAGTAATCTTTGAGCCTTGTCTCTTCACTGTGCATTTGTTGTGCCTTGAACACTGAATGGATTTAGATGTTTTCTGGTTGTGAATTGGCTCGCTCGTGGGAGGGGTAATTACCTGTTCAGTTATTACAGGCTGGTTCCTGGGAACGTTGTGTGTGTGCTGCTGCACAGGACTAACGTTTCCCAGGATTTCAGGTTTAGGCCGTCATAGCCTTTAATTGCTGTAGAACAGTGAGTGGAAATCACACACCATTTGGGAACTGCCTGTCTGTTTCTAGATGTAATGCATGGAAACCTGTATATCCTGCAGGTCTGGGGGTATCATACAAATCGGGCTCTTTGGGGAGTACTGGTTGTATCTTGGTAATTACCCTCATTTGTGCCCCGAGTCTGCTGCTGTTCCAAGGCCAGCTAATGTGTGATGCTTGTATGAAAGGTCGGAGATGTTATTTTGAACCTAACTTGACTGGCACTTTTCTGCATGAGATGTGTTTAGTCTTACAGTCATTTTATGAGTTTTAAGAGAATACAAGCCACTCTTGGAACTGATGCTCAAACCAGAAAAGAGAAGGCCAGGAGTGTAGCCATCTCTGTGAGTTGGGGTAGGCTTTCCAGAATATCATGAAGTTTTGAATCTGGCTGGCCAGATACTTCCCATGGGGTGGAGTGGACCAAGTCTGGCTGTCATAGGAGTGCAGAAGGTCATGTAGCCCAATTTTCTGGGCACAAACCACTGTGTCTGACAACTGACTGGGACCAAACCCTGAACACAAGCTTCCGCTCTGAAAGGCAGATAAAGGAAAGGTAGACTTCCAGAGCAAATGCTGAATTACCTTGTTTTCTGTGATGGATGCTCATGTTTTGGATTTAAGATGTTACAGGAAGGGAATAGGATAAAGCTATGCCTAAGAGCCTGTTTGGGTATCCTGAGTGGATCCAGTTCTCTGAGAAATTTGGATGGGGCATCAATAAACACCAGCCCGTGGGAGGGAGGCCAGCTGGACAGTCTGTTCCTGCTCTCACCTACAGACAGCAGCTGAGCCTAGGGAACTGCTGCTTTAGCAGTCCTGCAAACTGAGCTGCCAGTGGGTGGCAGATGGGGCTTTGCTGATCAGTGACCCTCCTTCTTGTGAGTGCCCCAGCAAGTTCTCAGAAGTATTTCTCAGGTGGTGAGGTTGGGCGTACAATTTCACAACGTGCTGTTTGTGTGAGGCCTTGATCTCTGGTAATACTGGATGTTTTGTCCCTGTCCAGGGACAGGGACAGGAAACCATAAGGCTGGTCTTAGGTGTTTTGAAGCTTGGTGTTTGATCCCATGTAGCAAGTGAGATAGTTTTCAGAGAAGATGCTCACTATCCTTTCTCTTGACAGGTGTGGAGGTGTATGCTGTTGTAAAGGCACCTGGAGGAGTCTGGAGCAATGCCACCACCTTCAGACATTGTGAAAGTGGCTGTTGAGTGGCCAGGTGCCAATGCCCAGCTGCTGGAAATAGATCAGGTGAGACCTGGTAACCAGATGGGGGAGGAAAGGCACCCCAGCGTTGATACTGGAATGTGGGAAGCATAGAAATGGGCAGTATTCCTTTCTGGTTGAGAGGAACACGGCTACTGAGGACTCTCTTTCTGTTCTAGAAAAGGCCTCTTGCATCCATCATCAAGGAGGTCTGTGATGGGTGAGTAGTTCTCTGGGAAACCTTGTGGAGAAAGTCTGTCCTGCTGGCAAATCTTGCTGGGTTACTGTGGAAGTCTGCTGCTTGTTAATGTGCTGCTAGCACAGTCTATGCTGCCTGCTGCCACTTTGGGCCGTGAAATGGGCTGGGGTTTAAATTGGGAAGAAAAGGATCTCCTTGAAAATGGGGGCCTTCCTTTTTATTCCAGTTCTAAGTGTGTGCATTTGTATGCCCTGGGGTCAGTTTCTCTAAGGATTGGCCCATCCTGCGGTTCTTGAAGTGTAGGCCTGCTCAGATGTTCCACAGAGTTGATTTAGAGTAGGCTGAAGTCCCACATTCTCCTCAAGAGGAGTTTTCTCTCCTCTTTGGGAGACCTAATTTCCCCTGCTAAAGCTTTGCTTGAAAGTTCTTTTGCACCTTCCTGGGATCAAGTTCCTTTTCCTAATAGAGAGCCAGAAGAGAGAGGAGGAAGAAGCTTAATGTATCCTTCTTCTTCCTCTGCCAGGTGGTCGTTGCCAAACCCTGAGTACTACACGCTGCGTTATGCTGATGGTCCTCAGCTGTACATCACAGAGCAGGTCAGTGTGAGAGGCAGCAGCTGGCTGATATCCTGGGTGAGAGTGCAGAACGTGTTGGACTAGAGTCCTGGAACAATACTGGCACTAATCCTTGAGGAGCAGCATCTCTGCTCTCAGAGAGACTCGGACTCAAATGGTGCCATTCAGCTGAGGAGCTTTGCACCGCTCCCCTTGCATGCCTGTGGGTGTGGGGACTCGAGCTCAGTACCCTCAGTAGGGTTGTGTGGCACAGGAGCCCCTTCACTTGTGCGTACAGATGTGCCCTGTAGATCCAGTCGGGTTCTTTCCCCCCCACTTTTTCACAGTTTGTGTTTTCTTTCAGACTCGCTGTGACATCAAGAATGGAACTATCCTACAGCTGGCAGTGTCCCCGGTAAATGCTTCCTCACCTCCTCTTTCTCAGTAACTCCCCATGGATGACAGGCTGTTTCTTGCCTCTTGGCTTTTCTTTCTCCTTCTCCCCAAATTGCAGGGGGGTTACCTTTGTTGTGGGCCATTCCACACAGTGAGGCACACACTCTTTGTTTTCCATCCTGGCTGTGCTGTGTGTCTTTCCTTTGGATGCTCTGCCCTTTTATAGGACTTTCTGTAAATAAATCCAGTCTACAGTTTTAATGCATCTCCTAGATCAGGATGTTGTGAAACACCTGACAAATGCATTCTCAATATGAATGCACTTAGCAAGTCAGAAAGCAACAGTTCCAGTGACTGAATGCAAAAAATTAGAGACGAATTTGTCGCAGAGGGGGTTGTTCCTGCTGAATTCTTGCTGTTGTGACCTCAAAAGTCATCCTCTGCAGCTTTCTTTTTATTTAAATTCTTAAGCCTTTTTTGTGCAAGTGTCATGGCATAGAGCTGAGGATAAGTAGAACTGGGAAAGGTACTTGGGCAAGAGGGAACTGAGAGGATATCATTGATCTGTGCCTGAGAAATCTTACAGAATGTCTTGGGGATACACAAAATGTGCTCATGCTTCTCTTTGAATCTATGAGACTTTTTATCAATATTGTATTTCTTTAATGGTGTTGCTCCATATTTCTATACCCACCTCCACTCACCTCAGCGAGGCGAAAAACAGGCATTTGCTCTAACATGTGAAACAGCATTTTACTCACCTCCTGCTTGGCTGTAACTGTTGCTGAGAGAAGCCTTTTTTTAGTCTGTCTTAGACTTGCTGACTGCAGCTACTGAGTGTGACTTTGCTGCTATCTCTACCCTGGCTCTGCTCTCCCTGCCCACCCATGGGCTTCTGACAGAACGCTGATGCTGGTAGGACTCAGACTGCAGGTGACTGGTCTGTAACTGGCACCATCCCTCTTTCCTGCCAGTCTAGGGCAGCTCGCCAGCTGATGGAGAGCATCCAGTCGCACAGCATGGAAGCCCGGCTGGATGCCATGAAGGACCTGGCGAAACTTTCAGCAGACGTCACCTTTGCCACAGAGTTCATCAACATGGAAGGGATTACAGTGCTGACACGGCTTGTGGAGAGTGGGACCAAGCTTCTATCCCAGTAAGTTTCCTTTATTCCAGGGCTCTGGAAGAAGGCCTCAAATAAGGGGCTAATTTTGCTTGCTGAAGTGGCATTAAGCAACTAACCTTATAGCAAATGTTGATCTGTGGAGACAAAGTCTTACTAGTCATTTGCTAAACCTCATGAGGCACCAGAGGAGACAGTCACGGTCTGATCTGGAAGTTTCCTTAAGCACATTCACAGTGAACTATGATGCAAATAATTCACTTTTCTGCTGCAGTTGTTATGTTTCATTGAAAGTACTTTTAAAGTCTTGATAACTTATTGTCATAACATTTATAGCTTTTCTTATATATTAGCAACTAAGGTGGTTTTGGCATTTTTTGCAATCTTTCCATCAGTCTCTTTTATCTTTCTGTCTTGTGGTTATGTATTAAATTTTCCACAATTCATGCTGTGCTTTCATTTTAAGTCAGGTCCTAATATTTAGAGAAGGACAATTAAGTTTCCTTAGGTTTTTTTTTTTTATGTGAAAACATGTTTGTTCCTTTAACTAGCCAAGTACTGATCCAGGTGGTTGCGAGTCTCTGGTGGCAGGACTAGGGACATACTGCTGCTAATTTTAATTTGTGCTTGTAACCAGGAAAAATAAAATATCTTTCTGCATAAATGCATGCACTTTATTGCTCCCCTAGGTGCCAAACTGTTTCATTAGGAGAATGTGGTGACATTTTTCTCTTACCCAGCTTATCCAGCTTGAGCAGGTTTTTTTTTCTTGCCAGCAGATCTCTTGTAACTGAATTCTTCAATTTCTCAGTTACAGTGAGATGTTGGCTTTCACCCTGACTGCCTTCTTGGAGCTCATGGACCACGGTATTGTCTCCTGGGACATGGTCTCAATAACCTTCATCAAACAGGTGAGTTTGGGTGGAGGGGATGAGTGGATACCATTTCTTTTCATGCTTTAATGCATCTTCCAGGAAGAGCAAAAGACTCTGAGAAGCCAAGTGCTCTCTGAGAGCACAGTGCACCCCCCTTTCTGAGCCCTGTCTCACTCACCACAAGGCCTCCTGGATGGGCACCAGCTGACCTGCTGCTTCCTGTGTTCTCAGATTGCAGGGTACGTGAGTCAGCCCATGGTGGACGTGTCCATCCTGCAGCGGTCCCTGGCCATCCTGGAGAGCATGGTGCTCAACAGCCAGACTCTGTACCAGAAGATTGCTGAGGAGATCACCGTGGGGCAGCTCATTTCCCACCTGCAAGTGTGAGTGTCCGCCCAGCAATGGTGGGATTGACACCAATTTTATGACTACTTGTTTATTTAAAAATACATCCTTTTACATTTGAAACGCTTAAAGATGATATTTTTTAAGTATTTCCAATATGACAACTTACTTGAACTTTAAGATTTGACATCTTAGAAAAATATGTTCTGTGTTCTGGGCACATGAGACTTGAACAAAGATATTTAGCTTAAAATAACTGCCCAAGTGTGTTCAGTGCTAGGACCAAACCTGCATTTCACTAAAACAACTTCCCAAAGGTTCTGTCTGTTACTTTTACCCCTCTTTAAATTGTCTCCACTAGAATCTAAAAGCTCGTCATCTTCTGGGTTTTGTCCTGCATACTGAGGCAGAAAACAATTGCTTTTCTTGCTTGAAGGGAATAAAAATTCCCTTCACATCTCCTTCCTCTCTTTCCAAACAAACTGGCAAATTAATATGTCTCTTAGGGCTGTTTGTCTAGGTCAGTTCTACTCTTCCATATAAAAAAGCAGCATGTAATTGTTAGAGCTTTGAGTAGGTTGGGTTTTTTCTCGAGCCTTTTCATTCTGAACGTGTGGAAAAGCAGTATTTGTGAATGTGATTGATACTCCCTAATCAGTGAACAGTAGTTTAACAAAATTATAGTGCAAAGTATTGCATCAATGTCACCGTGTGCTTGGAATGTTTATACATTTCAATTTGGTTAACAGAAAAGCTGAACAAGTTCTCCTGAACATTCCAGCAGCTTTGTTCTGCAGAGAGCATATGTTCTTTCAGCTTTATGATTTCTGGTTTCGTCAAACACAGATTTGGTCCTAACATTGAACACACTTGTGCAGTTTTTTTTAAGCAAATTATCTTTGTTCAAGACATAAACTTGTGTGTTTAAGTGCTTCCAGAACACAAATGGCCACTTAAGAAAGCATCTATGCAGGGAATATTTTGAAAAGGGAGGTGGAGGGTGAGTCAGGATTTGCTGGTGGTTTTCTTGGCAAGACCATCAGGAGGGAACAGTTCTTAACAGAGGATATGTTCTGGAAGAACATGATCATAGAAACGAGTCCAAAGGAGATGAGTTAGAAGAGGACAAACTAACCTAAAAATTGTTCTGCTTTGTCAAAAAACCAAGCAGTGTGGTGAAAAGAGCAACAAACCCTGAAAAGGAGAGCAAAAGTGAATGACAGACTTCAGAGACCTGTGCAGCTCGGAGGCCCAAGGAAAACCTAGGATGATGCATGGAGATTTGCATGTTTGAAGTACAGCAGATTGACCAAAATGAAAAAGATTGGAAGGGAGCAGTAGAAGAAAGAATATGGTTGTTATCCAGAGATATGTCAAAGTGAGGAAAATAGGTATTTAAGCTAAAAGAAGTATTGACTTTAGATCTTCTATAAAATTTTATTTCTACATGTATAGTTAAATTAAAAAAATATTTTTTAAAGAAGTATGTTCATGCACACAAATTCATTTAAGTGATACACTGGACTTGTGCTCATCAGAAGAGCTTGATGCAAGAGGGCACTGGGTCTGGCTGAGATGGAGTTCACGTCCCCAGAGCAGCCCTCGCAGCGCTGTGCTGTGCACTGAGAGCTGAAAATGTGGTGATAAAAAACCCCGTGTTTTGGCAGCTGCTGAGCAGTGCTCCAGCATCAGAACTGTCTCTCCAATGTTTCCTCCCCTCACCCAGTACCCTGGGGTGTGGGCAAGATCTTGGGAGGGGGCATAGCCAGGGCAGCTGACCCAAACGGACCATATGGTATCTGCTCAGCAGTAAAAGCTAAGAGGAAGGAGGGATGAGGGGCATTTGTTACTATGATGTTTGTCTTCCAAAGCAACTGCTGTCTGTACTGAAGCCCTGCTTCCCAGGAAGTGGCTGGACCTCACCTGCTAATGGGAAGTAGAGAAGAAATCTTTTGTTTTCCTTTGCTTCCATGCAGAGCCTTTGCTTATGCTTTATTAAGCTGCCTTTATGTTGAGTTTTACCCATCCTGTTTTCTCCCCTGCCTTGTCCTGCTGAGGAAGGGAGGGATAGAGTGGCTTGGCAGGCGCCTGGTGTCCAGCCAAGGTCTTTCCCCAGGAAGAGTTAAGAGTATTGCAAGAAACAAACCTGGATTTGATAGAATATCAGGATGAGGACAAAAGAATATCATTGGCATTTAGAAGCTTAGTTTTGTGCTGTTTTGAACATGACAAGTGAAACCACATGCTGTGTGTGATCTAGGAAGGGGCTAAGCACCCTTTACCTGAAGAGGTTCTTCAGTGAAGCATGCTTTCCCCTTAGCTCCATTTGCTTTTGGTGGCTTCCATTGGCATGGAGGAGAAAAATTACTTGCTCCATACAAGTGTCCAGCTGTATCCATGTAGCAGACTGTACTATAACCAGGTTTTACAGAGATAGTTTCAGCATTGGAAACAAGCTCTGTTGGTGCTGGGCTGCAGTCTGCTCTGTCTCCTGGATAACTGATCTATCTATCAGTCAGACATTTCTGTCGGGTTTTTGCAAGCCTTTTGAAGAGCTGGACATCATGAGCATAGCTTACACGAGTCTTGCTTGTCTGTTGAAAATGCAAGGCAGCTGTAATCAGTGTTCTCATGGTGCAGGTAAAGCAACAAGCTGTGATATTCTGTACTGCCTGTTGCCTTACAAGCCTCCCTTTTTTGTTTCTGCAGCTCAAACCAAGAGATTCAGACATATGCCATTGCCTTGATCAATGCCCTCTTCCTGAAGGCACCTGAGGACAAGAGACAGGTTTGTTCTTGTCTTTTGACTTTAAACCTGAATAATGGTTGCTGCCTGGCTGTTTATGCCTCAGAAGTCATATTGTCTGGGCAAGGTAGACCTCAGACCTTGCCAAGAACTTAAGTGGTTGTTTCAGTATGGCAACAGAGGAGAAAAAAGTACCATCCCATTAATAACGTGTCCTGGGGCACACATCTATGTTTAGGAGATGCTCAGAAAGGATTTTGAAAGACCTTCAGAGACAGAAAGTAATCCTCCAGACAGCATGGGAAGTTTTTTTTTAAGTTAATTGTGTATGGGAGAGGTAGGCTGGGTAGACTCCTTGGGGCTGTATGTACTTAATAAAAAAACATTCCACCTCCCTCTCCCCCAAAAAAGGACCTTTCTTAAGTCATAGGGGGATATTCCTGCTGGCAAATGTGAGAAATGAAACGCTGTCCTGCTCTGAGGAAACTCCCAAGATCTCAGCTACCTGCAAGATGTGCATATGTGTGTATTGTGTAGCTTTGCTGTGTTAAGCCTTTCTTCTCTAGTGCCCTGTTTGTGCCTTATTCCTGGACTCCAAGCTAAATCCTGTCTGCTTCTCTTTGTGCCTTTTTTTGCTTTCTGCCAGCAGGACAAGCTGCTTAACCCACTAGACCTGCCCATCACTGTAAGTAACTCAAGCCTGGGGGCTGGTCATGTAGGGGAACTGTAGGCATGTTAGCTTTTCTCTAGCTATGCCTCCTTGTATCCCAGGGATGATGCCCGCAGGCCTCAGAGAGTGGATGAACCTAGGGAGAAGGGCGGGAGGACTCCTGGGGATGCTCTCAGACTGTGGAGGGGAGAAGAATCAGTATCAGGAGAAACCCTGAATGACTTACTGTGCCCACAAGGTCATACAGATGGTCATAAAAGGAAACTGATACTGCAAGACTGACCAGGTGAACCAATTGCAAAACTGGAACCAGTCCTTTTGCAATCTGAATCTCCTTAAACTTACTGCAGCTTGAGTTTATACCCCAAATCTCACTTGTGTTAATGACAGTTTCATATCCAGCTGCATCCTTCTAAAGATAGAGCTGTTTGTCTGTGAAGAGCAGTCATGAAACTTGATGCTGACTGGGGGCTAGAGCATAAATTCTGCCTAATTTGTGACTTCTCCCTAATGGCAATTGTAGTGTAAGAATATTTTTGTCCCTGTGCTAACTCCAGGGAAATCATCACTCTTGTTAATAGGTTGATTTGGAACCTTCTGTATTGAGATACTGCTACGTTTTTTGGTTTTCTGCATGGCACAGAGAATGTTCCACTTTTTTCGAGGATGCAGCGCCTTCAGAGTGGAAACTGCCATCTCAATAAATGTTACATAATTTCTAAAATTAATGGATGTGCTTAATACATGAAAATAAGAAAAATCATACTCCTCTGTTGGTAATCCAGCAAAGATAGTAGACTTCACAGCAAACAAAATTCCAAGGGATCTTTCTTTATTTTTTCCCCTCCCTTGAACACAATCCAAATGACCACAAAGGGCCATGAAGTTGACCAAGGGACTTGGAGTATCTTCCATATGAATGGAGCCTGAGAGATGTGGGGTTGTTCAGCCTCGAGAAGGCTCAGGGAGGTCTTATGTGTTTAAATAGCTGATGGAAGGGAACAAAAAAGAGGGAGCCTGACTCCTCTCAGTTGTGCCTACTGACAGGACAAGAAGCAATGGGCAGCAGCTTAAAACCCGGGAAATTCCACATGAACACATGCACACCCACACACCATAAATATGAGAGTGGTCAAACACTGGAACAGGTTACCCAGAGAGATTGTTGCGTTTCATTAGTGGAGATATTAAAAACCTGGGCAACCAGATCTGTCTGATGTTGCTTGAACCAGCGGAGTCGGACTAGATGATCTCAAGACATTTCTTTCAGCATAAATCATTCTGTGATTCCGTGACCATCAAGCAGCACAGTGGGCCTTACAGATCCCTTAGCAGTGGTTAGAATGTGTGTGTGCTCACGCTTCTTTCTATGCTGTTTAGAATTGTTCAATTGTCTTTGTCCTTCCCACTTCTTCTCTGCTTCAGTCACCTGTTAACTCCATCCCATGTACAAACCGATTCCTTCAGAGAAAGGATTCTTTGTGTCGCATGCATGAGCAAATCCTAACAACAGAGCCTTGTCCTATTCTCAGTACTACATCTCACAAATAGTAGTAGAAAATAATGACTCAGAGGGCAGCGTGTTCTCTCTGAAAGCACCTCCTACTTCATCTAGATGCTCCTTAGATACCTTCCACTCAAGCACTGACTCACTTTGGTTGTAACATGAGTGCTGCTGAACTTGCAGCCATTATGGCTTGGCTGTCAGTCACTGTCTTGGTTTAGGAGGTTTCTGTCTAGATCAAAAGTGGTAACGGGGTTAAAGTCAGAGCAGGGTTAATGCACACATTTTACCAGACTTCTTACTCTGTCAAGAGTGATGTTGATATGAGCAGTTGGAAAGTCTTGGATTGCTCGGAATGTGCAGCTGATTGAGCGCAATTGTCTGAGACTCCACATCTGCTCCCACTTCTCAATCTGCACCGCACAGGAATGTGAAGAGATCTCAGACTGTCAGTTCTTTTGGACTTCTTCCAGATGATCTAATGCCCAACAGATTTTTCTCAGCCAAAAGATTTTGCTTGTAGCAGCAAACTCATGGTAATATTCCATCTTGACATTAGCACTTGTGCCATTCTCCTAGCAGGGGTAGCGAGGTCACTGCTACGTTAGAAAGTGCATCCTCACAATTTACAAGGAGAGCACAGGTTAGGTTTTTGCAGGTGCATGTACAATTGCTGCTGGAACTGAAGGCATCATCTGCTGTGACTGTTTGTCATCATGACTTGATGTTTGGGAAACCCTCCTCACCCAGAGAAGGAAGCCATGCAGTCAAGAGGGAAACTGGAAGCTTTCCTCTCAGCATGAAAATTATTAGCCTGTATTTTTGTAAACTGAAATGCTTCTGCAAATTGTCCTTAAGCTGACTTCTGAACATCTCTTTAGGAACTGGATAAAGGAAATAAATTTCAGAGGGAGAGTTTTTGAGAGGGAGGACACCTGAAACCTGCATCCCATAGTCCTTGTTATCTTGGGTGTTTACTTTGGTGGAAGAAGCCGTGCAATGCTAACTGGAGGAAGCTCTTGTAGATGGCAGATTTTTTCCTGTGCAACCCCCTGTATATCTCCTACTAGTGAAGTACCATTTGATGTCCAACATTAAGCTAAATTTGCTTCTGTGCTTTGACTAGGCTAGTGCCTTTCTCCGCACTAGTGATGTTCTGTAGGGGAGCCATCTATGAGTTGTGGTAATTTGCCATGCTAAATTGACAGTCTGTAGAAAAGCACTTTGTTGTGTGCCAGTGCTGTCTCCAATTCATAGGCTTCCTTCCTTTTCTCCTTTCTGCACAGTGTGGGCTTTATGTTTATATTTCACTCATGTTATTTCATCTTTAAATTCCACAACAGGAAATGGCTAATGCATTTGCCCAGAAGCACCTGAGGTCTATAATCCTAAATGTAAGTATGTCTGGAATGACAGAGTGCTTCCTAATGTCCTCTCAATGGAGGTTTCACTTGTGCATAGTGTAAATTCTGCTGCCCTCAGGGCACTTCCAGAAAAGTGACTCTTTCAAAGGTAAAACTTGTTCAAAAGGGAGTTACCAGGATGCTGCTTTCTGCTCTTTCAGGGCATTATAATTCTGCTTCTGGTGGAATATGGAGGTTAAACAACTGAATCTTCATGTAGAGAGATGTACATGCAGTCTGGCATATGCCTAGGGCTAATACCTCAGCTTTTATTTGCATTCTCTTAATTTGTACCCTCTCCTTTATTTTTGCAGCATGTGATCAGAGGAAACCGCCCCATTAAAACAGAAATGGCACATCAGCTCTACGTCCTACAGGTCCTGACCTTTAATCTCCTGGAGGAGAGAATGATGACCAAGATGGATCCCAATGATCAGGTCACTATTAGAGCTGAGTAAGATCTGATAGACTAGAATAGACAAGGGGCCTTATTCCTGAGATCCCTAGCGCTACAGAATTTGCAGTCTTTAATGAGAAATGCCATAGCATCATCTGAATGCCTAGAAATTGCCTGTAACTAAACTTGCAGTTAAAGAAAAATGCAAACAAATATTTTGCATTGCCCACTGTACTGAACTTGCCGTTTTGAAACGGATTGCCTCTTTGTGCAGAGTGTTAATGACCTTTGGCATCTCTCTCTGTTCATTGTGTGAGCTCTGAAGAGAGATGCAGGACTGTGCATTATGTGAAAATACTGCTGTAGTGATTGATCACGTTACCATTTCCCTGCCTTCCGTCCTTCAGGCACAGAGAGACATCATCTTTGAGTTGAGAAGAATTGCATTTGATGCAGAGTCTGACAGCAACACCGTCCCTGGCAGTGGAACAGAGAAACGCAAAGCCATGTACACCAAGGACTACAAGATGCTGGGATTCACTGTATGCATCTAGAGAGTGACTGTAAACCTTGGGAAGGCACTCTAAGCAATCTCCATCGGAGTTGTGGGGAAATAAGGAACAGAAATGGCTGTTTCCTTTACCGTACTTCGGCATCTGGGTTTAGAGATTCAGTTACACTCCTAAGGAAGATCGTTATGAACTTGCTGATGGGTTAATGCCAGGGTTCATTAGGCATTCTCTGGAGGTATTTCCTTACTATATGCACCTATGCTATGAAGGACTTGGAATCAACCTCTCCTTTAGGAAGTTTGGATAGCATTGTCAGCAGGTGTCCAGGGTTACCTCTTGGATAGATGTGAGGCAGTGCTTGATGGACAGGTGGTTTAAAATTGATTCAGAAAAGGTTCTCACACAATTTCTTTTGAGCTAATTTGTTTGGATTCTTTCTACACACTCTCTTTACAGAATCACATCAATCCAGCCATGGATTTTACACAGACTCCTCCTGGGATGCTGGCATTGGACAACATGCTTTACTTAGCCAAATTTCATCAGGACACCTATATCAGGGTATGTAAAGCTGCTGATTTTTACAGACGCCAACACCTCAGCAGCTCTTCTTAGTGTGTGTGACATCCCGTTCTTGTAGATTGTTCTGGAGAACAGCAGTCGAGAAGATAAACACGAGTGTCCCTTTGGGCGCAGTGCCATTGAGCTCACCAGGATGCTTTGTGAGATCCTGCAAGTTGGGGAACTCCGTAAGTACCATTCATTGCCCAGCTTTACGGGTTGCTGGGCTGATGCTTCTAGAAGTAGTTTACAGGCTGACCAATATTCACAAGCATTTGTACCTTCATCTCACTTCTGCCATGTAAGAACGGGGGGAGCTTGGAGTTGGCACTGCTGGTGTCCCAGTGATAATACCGCTATTGAAATAAAGTGAGAAATTTTGGTGTGTGTTCAGTGGTTGTCCTGAAAAACTGATACAAGCAGAAAGCTTCAACTTCCCAGAGCTTCAGGAGGGAGCTGTATAAAGAAAATAGTCTGGAAACCATCATGAGCTTGGAAGAAGTTCATTAGCTCTGACAGTCTCAAAACAGCATTCTGAGAAAATTAACCAATGTAAGAAATTCCACCGCAGGAAGGCGGGAAACACTGCAAGCAGTTATTTTGGGGGATCAGGATGAAAAGAGCATGAGTCACAGAGGCTTGCATGGTGAAGTGTGAGGATAGTTGCTGTTGTCAATAAACTATCTATGGGGTGACAAAGTATTGAACTGTCGTAATCTCTTGGAGTAAGTACTGTTGCACACCATCGGGTGTCTGTCACTGCAGTGGATTTTAGTTATTCTTAGTACCTTTTGTCCAATATGCTCACATGGTTGTGGTTTGTTTCTTTCTGAAGCCAATGAAGGCCGGAATGACTATCACCCCATGTTTTTCACCCATGACCGTGCATTTGAGGAGCTGTTTGCCATCTGTATCCAGCTGTTGAACAAGACCTGGAAAGAAATGAGGGCGACAGCAGAAGATTTTAATAAGGTCAGGGTGGAGAAGAGATATTTTTGTAAAATCTTTTGTAGATCAGCACATGTTCACTCAGCCTGTACACTTGGTTAAAGAGTAGGGCACAGGAGGTGTGATGGGGCATTGATGTGGACTATAAGGGAGGATGGCTCAACTTTTATTTGGTATGACCTGAGGTCATTCTTGGTTCTTCTGGATCTTCAAAGTCACTGGTACACTGATACTCCTGGCCCTGGTTATCCCCTGTCAGTTCCTTGCTGCCACTGAGCTGTGCCCTGATACTCTGCTGCCATTAAGCAACTAGAACGTGACTTGTTTTTCTTCCTGTCCTACCTCTTTAGGTTATGCAGGTTGTTAGGGAACAGATCACACGGGCTCTCCCCTCTAAACCAAACTCCTTGGACCAGTTCAAGAGCAAACTGCGCAGCCTGAGCTATTCCGAGATTCTGCGGCTACGCCAGTCGGAGAGAATGAGCCAAGACGACTTTCAGTCCCCACCTATTGTGTACGTGCCTAACAAAAACAGTTGCCTTCTATCCTTGCCATTATCTCCATTTTCTGCTTACTCTTCCATATTTGACTGCCAGGGAGCTGAGAGAGAAAATCCAACCCGAGATCTTGGAGCTGATAAAGCAACAGCGCCTGAATCGGCTTTGTGAGGGAAGTAGCTTTAGGAAAATTGGAAATCGCAGAAGACAAGGTAAGGTGACAGTGTCTGCTGTATTTTTTCATGCAAAGAACTGTAGCAAATAAGATCTAATTAATTAATCTGTCAGCAGGCGTGTTGCCAGAGAGAAAAGCTGGTTACTTGGGCTGTCACATCAGCCAGTAGTTTGGGATGGCACAGATGTGCATTTCTAAGACTACAGCCATCCCCTCACGAATAAGACGCTGTGCTGAGGAACTGGGCGAGCAGGTGGATTGGGTGGAGAGGCTGTAGTGTAGTGGCTGTGAGACCTTATGGGAATGATGTTGCTCAGCTTACTGTACTTGGTGTGTGTTCCAGAAAGATTCTGGTATTGTCGCCTGGCTCTGAATCACAAGGTGCTACACTATGGAGATCTGGAAGATAATGCCCAGGGGGAAGTGACCTTTGAATCTCTACAAGAAAAAAGTAAGTCCTGGTTACAGGCTCTGCACTCTTCTGTGCTCTGCTGTGTAGAGGCCAAGTATAATCCTAGATAAAGATGAAAGAACCGTGGCCGAAGCCCTGACTGAGGGGATACCAACTTTTGGTCCTTGCCCAAATTCTTCAATTCTTGGAATTGCTTGGTATTTTTTTTTAACAGCCAGCTGCAGGGATGTGTTACTGATAATGTGTTTTGGAAAACTGCACTAGGGAGCTAAAAAACCAAACAGTGTTCAGTTGCAAAGAAAAAGCAAAGTTCTGTCTTTTCCTGGTTAGGATTGCTTGTTTGGGAGTTTTACTTTTTCACTGTTAGTTCCAGTTGCAGACATCAAAGCCATTGTCACAGGGAAGGATTGTCCGCACATGAAGGAGAAAAGTGCACTGAAACAGAATAAGGCAAGTGCTCCCTTTTTGCTGTCATTAGTATCTAATGCTGTCGTGTTTAAGACTGAAAGCAAGCAACAGGAGGGAATGATCTCCCTGCTGCAGGTCTGTTGTGTACAAATCCCATCTCCTGTCTGGGCCCTTTCCTGGTATTGCTTTGTGACTGCAAGGAGCTGTGAGCGTGGTGTGATTGTGCTGTAGTCTCTTCAGAATTGCTCAGAATACCAGTGTGGGAAAGTGTACTGAGCTGCAGCAAGGCAGCTCTCTCGGGATGGCAGGCAGAAGGTGCTGGCATGTTTTGTTGAGTTGGTGAGTGAAAGATTCTTCTCCCTTTAGGAAGTGTTAGAATTGGCCTTCTCCATACTATATGATCCCGATGAGACCTTGAACTTCATTGCACCTAATAAATATGAGGTAAGGAACGTAGTGGTTAAGCAGTAGAATATATAGCAATTAACTTCAGAGATTAAGAAGGATTGGTTGCTTCTCATTAGAGACTCGAGCAGGGTGTCTCTCACCAGGTTCATTCTTAGAATATGTTGGTGATGCTTAGTATGAAGCATCTTCTTTTTTTCCCTTAGTTATCTTTTTCATTTAAAAAGAAAAAAAACAATCCCGCACTTAATTTCCCCTAGTCTGGACTGCTACATTTTTTTCCTCTTATGATGCCTAGAAAAGGTTTGCTTTTTTCATTTGTTATGCCACAGTAGAAACTCTTGTCCCTCTACTAGAGCCACGGGCTCACGCTTTCCTCTAGGCTTGTAACTTCCATTGGAAGTCTCTGTGGGCACTGGTTTGGGGTTGGGGGGTGGGATTTTTTCCCTACATATTAACTCCCTCCAGTGTTTCCTGTCATGAAGTTCTCTAATTTTTGCATGGATGGAAAGATCCAACGTAAGGTATCGTTTATGCCTGGAGTCGTGAATTACCCCTTCTTTTCCACAGTACTGTATCTGGATTGATGGGCTTAATGCTCTCTTGGGGAAGGACATGTCCAGTGAGCTGACCAAGAGTGACCTGGACACGCTGCTGAGCATGGAAATGAAGCTGAGGCTCCTGGACTTGGAGAACATCCAGATCCCCGAAGCGCCGCCGCCGATCCCCAAGGAGCCGAGCAGCTACGACTTCGTGTACCACTACGGCTGAGGGCTCCGCGCTGCCGCCGGCGCCTGCACC
>VZTA01020580.1:123161-157090 GCA_013398855.1 Mohoua ochrocephala
GCTGCCGCTCCGGGCGGCCGCGGGCAGCGCTGTCCTGGGCCGACTGCCTCCGCCGGGCCGCCCCCGCAGGTACGGCCGGGACCGGGAGGGACGGGGCCGGGGCGGCGGAGCGGGAGCGGGAGCGGGCCATAAGTTTGGGGCACAACAATATAAGAAAGACATTAAGCTGTTGGAAAGCATCCAGAGGAGAGCCACGAGGATGGTGATGGGAGTGGAGGGGAAGCCTGATGAGGAGCGGCTAAGGTCGCTTGCTGTGTTCAGGATGGAGGAGTGGACACGGAGGGGAGACCTCATTGTGGTCTTCAACATCCTCATGAGGGGAAGCAGAGGGGCAGGCACTGATCTCTTCACTCTCGTGACCAGTGACAGGACCCAAGTAAACAGATGAAGCAGCATCAGAGGAGGTTTAGGGTGGTTATTAGGAAAAGGTTTTCACCTCGAGGGTGGTTGAGCTCTCGAGGGTGGAACAGGCTCTCCAGGGCACTGGTCACAGCACCAAGACTGACTGAGTTCAAGAAGTAGTTGGACAACGCTCTTGGGCACAGTGTGGGATTCTTGGGATGTCCCGTGCAGGGCCAGGAGTTGGACTCAATGATCCTGGTGGGTCCCCTCCAACTCGGCATGTTCTATGGTTCTATGAGGCTGCTTGGGGGTGCCCATGGCACTCTGGTCTCTTCCAGAGCCCTTTGTCTGCCTGAGGTGCTGCTCAGAGCTGATCCCCTGGGACGGGGTGAGCCGTGGGGTGCAGCCCTCGCTCCAGCCCCTGTGTTTCCCTACCGGGTGCAGGGCAGGTGTAGATGCCACTTAAAGATTCAGCCTGAGACCTACTACCTTCATTGCTCATTACAAAGATGTGTGAGAATAGGGAGAGGCCACACAGAACGTGTCTTTCTGAAGGAGCCACTGGCACATGAGAACAAACAATGAGAACCTTCTTCAGTACCTCGATAAGTTGTCTCTGCAAGTAACATTTTCTCTTTAACACTGGTATCAAGCCATGCGTTTATGTTAACTCAGCATCTTTCTCAGGTTGGAGCTTGGTAGAGAGTTCATCATACACGGCACACAGAACTGTACCTGAGGCCAAGGAGCGAAGCTCCTGCTCGGAGCACGGAACTGTAACTACTTCTGCAGTTCTTTGGCCGTGTGTTGTGTTGGCTCCCACAGAACAGCATCTGGTCTGTGATCTCTGGCAAGGTTTGCAATGCCTTACATAACATGCCCCATGGTTTCTTGAAAAATGCTTCCTCCACATCTGCAGCAATTTTACCTTTCAGCATAGCCTGCCCTTGGGTCAGTAACACTGTTTCCTGTGGTAGGAAACTATCTCCCAGAAGGGAGAATAGACTACCAAAAGCTGCACCAGGGTTAGGGCTGTGTGCAGATAATTGTTGCTTCTTCGGGCTTCTTGCAGTGGCCCTCAGACATAAAAGTTATCATGCTCTGATACATTCAAGAAAGATTTTATGCAAATCTGGAATCGCTTTCAGTCACAGGGAGGGCAAGAGTTATTTCTGGCTTTTTCATAATGCATGTTGAGTGAGTGCAATGCTGAGCCCAACTTGAGTCACAGGGAACAGGACAGAAACATAAAAGAGCTGAGAATATCCGAGTTACATTGATTCTGAAGAGTTAACTTGAGGATAGCTTTTTTTTTCCCCCTGGGTCTGCTCTGCTCTCTATGTTCGTGGCCATGAAGCAGGGTTTTGTGGTGGGTTTGTTTAATGTCATGGAAGACAGTTAACTTCAGGACTTTTTCCTTGATTCTTTAGCTCTGTCAACTTCCTTGGATATTGGGCTGAGTAACTGGAGCTTCCTGTACGTCACTGTCTCCCTGTGAGTACAAACACCACGTTCCCTGGGAGCCTCAGGTGGGGTCTGGAGAGCGCTTTGCCAGGGTCTGTTTCTTGAAAGGGTGTTTGCTGGGTGGGGTCAGCATGCAGGGTCTGTGATAGTTTGCTCATAGCAATGCAGAAATGGGTGATCTGGTTCCTAATAGTACTTGGATGGGAAGAACGACATTGAAGGAGTCTGACAGTGTATTTTGGTCCTTACAGCTACACGATGACCAAATCCTCTGCCATTCTCTTCATCCTGCTTTTTTCACTGCTCTTCAAGCTGGAGGAAATGGTAAGGGTGCCACATAACGCTTTAGGGAGGAAGGTCAGACCCAGGGAAACAGGCAGTGCGTGTACAAGAAACATGTAAATAGAGGAATGATGCAATGATGTGGGTGCATCTGAAAGGAAGGAGGTGCCTGTCTCTGTTGTGTTTGCTCTCCTGCAGAGGGTGACGTTGCTGCTGGTGGTTCTGCTCATTGCTGGGGGACTCTTCATGTTCACCTACAAGTCCACCCAGTTCAACGCGCAGGGGTTCGTGCTGGTGCTCTGTGCCTCTTTCCTGGGGGGCATTCGCTGGACCCTCACGCAGATACTGATGCAGAAGGCTGAACTGGGTATGCAGGGTGTTAGGAGGGGGTGGTGGTGCTGGGAACAGGGAGGGGAATAAGGAGAGGTGATAGCCCTTGCTGCAGAAACAAAACATCTCATGTAAGGGAAGGTGTCTGAAACCTTGGGCACGGGATATCTGTTGATGGGTAATGGAGGTGGCTTGGTGTCTGCAGCAGCACAGGCGTGGGCGTCACAAGTAAGGTGTATGTCTAGGAATGGTGCTAATAGAGGCTCTGGGACTTGTGTTATTCCCCGGCTTGTTGCTACCTGGTCTGTTATTGATTCTCCTCTTTCAGGGCTCCAGAATCCCATTGATATCATGTTTCACCTGCAGCCGCTCATGTTCCTGGGGCTCTTCCCACTCTTTGCGGTGTTTGAGGGTGCGTGAGTTAATTAGAGAAAGCAGGGATAGCTCTATCGAGTGGTTGGGAGATTGTGTAGCAGTTTGTTGTTTGAGATAATTCACTTAGATAAGTGAACAGCTATGGCCTCTGCAAAGTAGTTAGAGACCTGGGTTTATCTTAAGCTGGCAGGACATTAAAGAGTGCATAGAAGTAGTTGTCTGCCACACTTGTGGAAGTAAGGGCTGTGAAGAACTGGCTCCACATCCTCCTGATACTGGAATGTGAGCAGCCCACCCCCATCAATCTTATTGAGAGGAATCCTGGGAGTTGGGAATGGTATTCTGCTACTCATTGTCTTGTTCCTAGGCCTGCCTTTGTCCATATCAGAGAAGCTCTTCCATTTCCATGAAGCAGGAATGCTGTTCTCTCTGGTAGGGAAGCTGTTCTTGGGTGGAATTCTTGCCTTTGGTCTAGGCTTTTCTGAGTTCCTCTTGGTTTCCAGAACATCTAGCCTCACCCTTTCCATTGCTGGCATTTTTAAGGTAAGGCATGGTTCCTGTGCTAATACTAGAAGGCAAGTACTGAGTCATTCCTATTGGGCTTTATGTGGTGGGAGCTTCCTTAGATCCTTAGAAATCATTGCTTGTTATTTCTGTCCTCCTTGCACAGGAGCTTGATGCTTTGCCTTGCAGTCTCTGCAGTGAAGTCTTTTGGTCCCTGACAGCAAAGGGCCAGAGACTAGTGGCTGTTCTATAAAAAATACCATTAATGATCAAAGTTTGTTGGAATGTGGGATAGACTAAAACACAGTGCCCTCAAGAGCAGTGGATGGTGTGGAAGAGGGGAGGGGTAAGAAGGGAAAGCTCTTGCATCAGACCTTCATATGACCAAGCCACTGGTTTGGGCTATCTCTGTAACCCGGTTTGGCACATCTTCCCCTCCTCGGAGGAGTCCAGCACACATACTTTTGAGCTGAACTGCGATACGTGAAATCGCTCTGATCCAGAAGTTGCAAGATTCCTCTGTAACTGAGCTATGCAGTCAGATGACTTAAAATCCCACATCCCGGTTTGACAGGTTGTTTGTTTCTAGAAACTGTTTTTAGAGCTCTGTACGCATGAAAGAATGTGCTGATAGAAATTTAGCAGCCTGACATCTTGATCTAGGCTTCAGCTGTAAAATGTCTCATGCATATCTCCTCAGGTCCTGCCCTGCCACTTGTCATGTTTTTTTTGTTTCCACAGGAAATCTGCATTTTATTCCTCGCCACACATTTACTGGGAGACCGCCTCAGTCTCTTGAACTGGATGGGCTTTGCTGTCTGCCTGTCGGGGATCTCCCTTCACGTTGTTCTCAAAGCCATGAATTCCAAAGGTGATTGTTTTAAATCGCTTTCTTTGTAGGCTTTCTCATTGCTTCACCAAGAGCTGTGTGTGGTTCCAGCTCCTTGACGGTGCCAGGTTTGGTGGGAACTCCAGCAAGTTTGTCACTAAACAGGCTGTCTGCATGCAGGTGACAAAGCACTGGAGCCACACAAAGAGGCCAGCTCTGACCCTGACCTGGAGCTGCTGCTGCGCCACCCTGAACGTGGTGAAGAAGAGGAAGAGGTGGTTGAAACCCCGCAACAGCACTGACTGAACATGAAGCACAAAGCCACCTGCTCTGTTCTTACCAAACCTGCCTGACAGCTATCCAGGAGGAAGGTCCAAAAGCCTCTGTGACCACCCAGAGCAGAGCCAGGGCCTGCTGAGAGAATTCTGCTGTTTTGCTACAGCGTGGATCTGTAGATGCTGCACAAGAAACAGAGATATCCCTTTCACAGGAACCTGGAAGACAAGCCCTGGTTCAGTGGATGTAGAATGGTGTGGTGAGACGGGGGAAAGCTGTAAAAAGTCTATCAGGGGATCCTGAAGGCTGTTTACTGAGAGTGTAGACCACGAGCTGTAGAATGAACATGGCCATGTCTGGACTGCAGGCTGAGTGGTTCAGGGATGATTTTACTGCTGTTTAGGTTTTGACTTCAAAGGAGAAGGTGGATACACCTTCCCTTTTTTTTTTAATGTTCCTGCAAATTAGGGACTCCCATCCTGGTGGGATCACATGACTGTATAAATCCCTAGAGTCGTCCCAGTGAGAAAGAGCCTCTGTGCCTGGTGACCTCCATGTTCTGTGTGCATAGTAAGGACAGCATTAAATGCTGGTATTTGGGACCAGTTGAACATGATGAACATTTCCAGATTATGCTGGTTGGAGGGAAGACAGGGATGCAAGAGTACTCCTGGTGCTCCAGGCCAAGAGGAGAATGAGCAGTGTCACAGGAGATCTAACTTGAGCAATAAGCTTATCGGAAAGTACATGGGGTTTGGAGGGGGGGATTTTTTGGTTTTTAAATAAACTGGTTTTCTGATTCGCTTTCGTCTGTACGTTTTGTACCCATGCTTCATCAAGCAGAGGTCATTTGTCTTCTCAACTCCTTTCCTTTGAGTCCTGCACTGACCTTGCTACTGCATGCCCATACGGCCTGGCACACAAAACACTTGCCCAGCTATCACTGATCTCTAGAATTGGGGAGATGTTCCTGCAGCCTCTCATATTTATGCCAGGCAAGAGAACTTACTGACTGGTCTGCCTTCATGCACCATATCCTAAGAAGACTTGTAGTCTTGTGGCTTTTTGTAAGAATCTTCTCTCTTTGCCCCATTTGATTGGATCAGGTGGTGCTGCGGCCCAGGAAGGGGGAATAGCAGGATTTAAGATGTCATTTTCATTGCTGCTAAGCCTCAAGTTGTGTTGGGCAGGTGGCTGGTTTTTTTGCATGGCAGAATTTCCACATCTTTCAAAGTTTTGTTCAGTGCTAGCTTTTGTAGTTTTTGGAGTGGAAATAACTTGACAGAGTTTCCCAAAGGGATAACAGTACAGTCTTTCTCCTGACAGGAGGTGGGTATTAAAGTGAACTTCTCATATTCTGTTTGAGACCCTGAACCATTTTGACTAAACGGGTCCCTCTGTTGATCTTGCTTCATAGTTTTCAGATATGAAGTCTTTCTTGATGACTTTAATCAAGAGCACATCCTGTAAAAAACTGGTTCTGAAGAAAACTTTTGTTATTAGTGATCATCTTTGATCATGTTCTGGTAAGTGGCTTCAGAGCAGACAGCAGGTGGTGCAGCTTCCTCATGTAAAGCTACTGAACCAGCACGTCCACACCAGGCTGGCAGACCAAGGGATTTTGTGCATCAAGTAGAACGCCTGGAGCTGAGAATGACTTGGTCTGTCCCTAGCTGGATTTTCCAGTAGCTGGGACTTGTGATGCTTCTGGCAGGATTCACCCTGTTTACCCTGCCAAGAGCTGTGAGCTCCGAGCCCCAAATACTCTCCACTTGATGTGGGGCAGTGGTGCTTTCTGCACATGATCTGTGCTCAACAGTATCACAGCTGCTCTTTCATTTCACTTTCCACTCTCCCACAACTGAACCTCGGGGATCCTTCTGCTGCGTAACTCCCAGACTGAGATTTCAGGTCCCTGTATATCCAAGGTAAAGGCAGCTTCATTCTCAGGCCAGAATTTGCACCAGATGTGGTGCTTGAAGATGAAATCTGGTTGTGCTTATGACCTGCAGAGCCGTGTAGTCTGTTGCTTCCAGCCTTACTTCCTTTTTAAGACAGAGGTGATGCCCTAGAACTCCAGCTCTTGGAACAGGGCAGAGTTGTGGGCAAGCCTGGGAGGGGAGGGGTGGGACTGTGCTGGTGCAGGGCAGTGCAGCAGAGTGTTAAAGCAGCAGCACGGCTCATCTGTTGAACACTGTCCATCTGGCTTGAATGGGCACTAATATTTAATGAAAGGAGAAAGAACCTTTGCCTACCCTCTTTCGTACAAGGAAAAAATCCTACTGTGCATTGAAAATGCTAGAAAGAGAAAAAGACACGAGGATGAAGGACTTGGAGGAAGGAGACAGGAGTGCTGCAGCAATGGCACAAAATAAATGAGAATGCACAATCTTGTAGTGAGTGTTGAAGGACAGACTGTAGGCATGAAGAAGATTGGAGTCTCCTGAGGAGGGAGGATGGAAGTATGGGCAGGATGGCAGTGGAAGCTGGGAGTGCCAGTAGATCCTGTTTGCCTCTGGAAATAACCCCGGGTGGCTTTGCAGCTCCTTGGCCAGAGGCAGTCAGGGCCTCTTGGTGTTGCTGAAGCTCTTTGAGGCTTGGATTGATGCAGTGGGCTCGGGCTGGGAAACCCTGGGCACACCCAGCCGTGTGTGCAGGCACGGGGCCTTATCTCCTGCCTTTAAGAGGTCTCTTGGTGCCACAGCGTGGTCCCTGTGGCTGTCTGAGAGGAGTGGTGCAGCTCGCAGACCATTTCCTGACAAGCCCCAAGCCAGGGGCCGCTTTAGGGGACGGGGGAAGTCGTTTTCAGTACAGACAACCATTGTGTGGCACAGTTTAGTTCTGCCCCCTTCCTCAAAGGAAGCGTGTGAGGGCTGAAGGTCCTGGAAGGGCTCTGGAGCAGTGCGGGGCCGGGGACACACGTGTGCTGCAGCAGCCCGGGCAGACGAGCCCTTTTGCTGGGCAGGGCTCGGGGGGTGTCTGTGCTGCCCAGGCCTCCCCCGTCCGTGCCAGCCCCACCCCGACCCAGCCACCCTAGCAAGGGAGGGCTGCCACTGAATATTGATGGTGTTTGAACTAATTAAGCAGCGGAAGCAAAGCTGAACGAGTCTCCGAGGTGCTGCACTCCTTCCGCAAACTCTGTTCTTGCCTGTAAGACCAGGTGTTTACATGTGTGATGATTCTGCCTCCCCGCACATCCCCCTGGGAGACCTCTTTATTTGAAGAACAGATGCTTGGCTTCCTGCTAAAATTTCAATACCGTAAACATCCTGAGGGCGAGGAGAAGGTGTCCCTGCAGACCCCTCTGCACTCCTCTGGTCCTCTGCCCAGCAAACGAGGTATGTAACACCAGTGGGCTTACTGTGGGGGAAGCACGCCTGTCTCCAAAACACACAGCAGTAGCAAGGCAGAGCAGCAACATGAGGCCTGGTGCCAGCAGTAGGGCTGCCTCAAGATGTGCTTCGTTCCTCATTTCAGCTGAACATCTCTGTAGTATTAATTACGTGGTCTGTGGTCGGTGCCTTGTGAGGTGGGGAAGGGGGAGCTCAGGGTGGAGATGGGAGGAATGCTGGTTACTGCCAGCCTGGGGCTTTAAAGGGCTCACATTCATCTGCAGTCTCTGCAGTGGCAAATAATTGCCTCTGACTCTGATACCCCTGCTGCTGCACTGAGGCTCTCTTGGTTTTTTTCATTGTTGGGGTATGCAGATTTTGGTGTTCACAGCCTTGGATCTCTGCAGGAGTTTTCTGGGAACTGCACTTACCATTGTTCTCTTGCCATCATTGCCACAGTACGCCTGCATCAGCCCCCTTCCTCACTGCCACGTCACCCCCAGGAAGGCAAAGAAGGGGAGAGGCTTTGAGCAGAGAGGAGGGGGAAAGGCAGCTGGGCAAGAGAAGTGGAGAAATGGCAGAAAACAAAGAATATGAATGGTTGGAAATCACCATCACAGAATGATTGAGGTTGAAAGGGACCTTGGAGGTCATCTTACCCAAGCCCCTGCTCAAGCAGGCTCACCTAGAGCTGCTGCCCAGGAATGTGTCCAGATGGCTTTGAATATCTCCAAGGATGGAGACTCCACAACCTTTCTGAGCACCCTGTGCCAGGGCTCACCCTCAAGGGGAAAAAGTGGTTCCTGGTGTTCAGAGAGAACCTCCTGTGTTTCAGCTTGTGCCCATTCCCTCTGTCTCTGGGCACCACTGAAAAGAGCCTGGCTTCATTCTCTTTCCACCCTTCCATCAGGTATTTATTGACATTGACAAGTTTCCCCCTGAGCCTCTCTTCTCCAGGCTGAGCAGTCCCAGCTCTGTCAGCCTTTCCCCACATGTGAGGGGTTCCCAGGCCCTTCATAATCTTCGTGGCCCTTTGCTGGACTCCAGCATGTCCATGTGTCTCGTAGTGATGAGCCCAGCTCTGGGCACAGCACTCCAGGTGTGGCCTCACCAGGGCTGTATAAAGGCAGAAATCACCTCCCCTGACCTGCTGGCAGTTCTTTACCTGAGGCACCCCAGGATATCGTTCCTCTCTTTGAGGCAAGAGCCTGTTGTTCGCTCAGGCGAAGATGCAGGCATGCAGCTAGAGAGCAAGGACCTGCCCAGTCTAACACTGCTGGAGGTTTGCTGGGGTAGAGAGCTGTCCTACAAGACCCACAATGGCATAAGTAGCCCTTCCATCTCATTTTGTGCTCTCCAGCCTTGCCGAGCTGGGTAATTGCTGTATCTATCAGTGCTCCTCGCATTAACAGGCAGTAATTGGCACCTGTGTTAAAGAGCCTGGTTTCAATTACTGCTGAATGCAGCTCAAAACTCCAGAGCTGGGAGATTACATGGGGGAGGAGCTGTAGTGCTCACGTTTACTCTCTGTTTTTCCACCAGGTGCTCCTCTTTCCCAAGGGACGAAGCTTTTTTTCCCTTTCTCGCTTGTGCCTTAAACGTGCAAAGCCGCCAGCAAGGGCTGCCTGGGAGGCGTGAGGCTGTGCCTCTCAGGAGCACAGAGCTCGACTCTGTTCTTCCTCGTGTGGATGTTTTTTACAGAAGCCTCTGCTGCAAATCCTGCACTGAAAGGTGGGGTTGCAAGGTGTGGGAAGAAATGAGTCTTTGTGGATGGTGGCATTCCCCCAGCCCCATGCAGCAGCAATCCTGGGGGCTTTCCCATTCCCTGCCCTCAGCTACACCTCTCTCTTTGCTTTCCACTGCATCAGCACTCCCCTGTGTGCTGAGCCCTGCCCCCTCCTGCTGCCATTCATCATTTCTGATCCAATAAATTACAGCGCCGTAAAAATGCACAGGGAATTGTTTTCTGTGTTATAGAGCCATGAGCCCTTAAATTTCCATTTGTTTAGTGGTTGATGAATGGACAGCTGTGGTTGGTGCTGGAGCCATGTGGAGTGGTGGGAGAGCTCTCACTACAGTCAGGGCTCCCTCCTGCGAGCTCAGCACCAGGGGCCTCATGGGCTTGTGAGGCAACACCTGTCCAGGGCTCCCCTCTCCAGCAAAACCGTTCAGTTCACAACTGGGGTCAAAGGAGGGGTTTGGAGAGGCTAAGTCAGAACATTCAGGCTTTATTCCTACCCTGTGGTGGGAGTTTTATCGTGTCTGGGAGGGAGCTGCTGTGTGGGATGTCAGGGTAAAAAGCTGTGCTGTAGATTGGGGATTGGGAGTCTCAGGCCCATCAGCTCCCTGAAGGACTGGTTCAGATGGTGGGTAGGAGCCCTGATCTCAGGAATTGGGGATAAATGGAGAAACCTGGCACAGTGTGAGGGCGATGGAACGAGGCAGAGGACTGGATGGCTGGTACAAATGCATGTGGGTCTGGCTGCAGGCATATGGGCAAAGGCTGTGCTGGCATCCAAGGAATGCTGTGGCTTAGTGGCTTCCCAGTGACAGAAGAAGTCCTGCTTGATGCTGGAAGTCAGCATCTGTGCTGTTGTTGCCTTTCTACTCTCCAGTAACCTGGAGGCTGCACCTGGACCACAATGCTTGAACCATGAAGATGGGGGGGGAATGTGAGAGGCATGGCCATCACTGCACAGTTTGCTTCCTTTTTTCTCTAGGTGGCTATTTTCCTCCAAATGTGGTTTTAAGTCTGTCTTGCAGCACTTTGGACCTGTCTAATGGTTTTGACACTGGATGTAAACTTAGCTGCATGACTTGTGCTGCAGTTGAGTCTGAGTCCTGCCTTAAGCAATAATAAATTCCTGATCTAAGCTGCTCTGCCTGCACTGCTGATGCACGTCATGTTCTTCTCCTCTTCCCTGTCTCTTCAGACTGCAGGCCACAGGGAAGAGCCTGGGAGAGGCTTCCAGCTCTGTGCTCCTGCTCCAGGGGTACAGCACAGCAGTCATTCCACTGCCCTGTGAATCCAGCGCTTGCTTAAGTGGCAGGAGAAGGCACAGAAGGAGTTAAACAGTGCTGGAAAAATTGGTATTTAATCCATTGCTGTCCCTTCTAGCAAACCTAGATGGGAAAATGCCTCCCTGTTGGAAACAGCGCCTCTCAAAAATGGAAATGCAGGATGGCTGGGGATTAGGGTGCCTATCACTGGAAATGGGTTTCTTATCATCTCTCTGAGCTGAATTGGTGGGACAGCCTCTGAAAATTGAATTGCCTTCCCTGTTTTGGTCTCTGCCATTGCATCCCTCCTGTGCTCCAGCTTTGCACCCACCTTCCCAGCCTCTGGCCCTCCTCGTCCCCATCCTCAGCAGAGCGGGGGCTGCCTCTGAGAGGGTCCGTGTCTGCGGAGAGGGACCGTCCCAGCTGCAAGGTGGGCAGGACTGGCTACGTCTGGGAAGATTCGTTCTTTGGGTTCTCAAGGCCAGGAGGATGTCGTCCCTCTTTCCAAGCTTCCCTCTGACCTTGCAAGGGCAGTGGTGGCCTGGCAGAGCCTGGCTTAGGACAGCATGAGCAAAGGTGTGGAATGATCAGAAGCCATCAGGCACTGCTGGAAATGAGAGCTGGTGATGAGGAGCTGGGGCCAGGATGGACGAGAGGCAGAGGAGATGAGGGAGCTATAAGAGGTCAAGGAGGGATCAGAGCAGGAATGAGTGTGATTGTAAGACTGTGGGCAGCCTGAGCCTGGTCTGTGCTATGCCAGGTGGAGGCATCTCTCCCACCAGCACTCAGGCTCTGCTCTGGGATGGCCAAGGAGGCTCTTTCAGTTCCTCCTCACGGTCTCTGCACACCACAAGCACCACCCAGCCTGTCCCCAGCTCTGTCCCCACAAAACCTCGGGGGCTCACTGCTCCTCTGCCCCCTAATGGGTGAGGCTGAAAGCTGATCAAACCCTCTCTGATGGTGCAAACTGCAGGCCACAGCCCAGGTGTGCCCAGGTGTGCCAGCGATGATGTCCAGGCAGGGATTCCTTTAAAGGTCTCTTTCCCAGTGTTTGGAGGTAATTATCTTTTACTGAGCTGTATTTTACCATAGGTTGCCAGTGCCTAATTTCATCCTAGTCTCTGTCACAGTATGGTTTTTTTGAGGAATTTCCCATCCTCTGTTAGAATTAAATGTGAGCCATAGGCACAAGAGCTGCTGAGTGTCCACCTGTCTTTTCAATTCACCAACCTGCAATCACGCTGCTCCAGCACGCAGTTGGTGCCCTTGATTCTTTGTCTGCCAGAACACATTGAGTTTGAAAGTAAAAATTATTTAGAACTAATTGGGGAATTTTTTTATACTCTTACAGAGCTACCATCCATAGTTAATGGAATCTGAAGCAGATCTCTCTCTCAGAGTAGGCCCTCTGCACTGAGCTGGAACACATAATGTAATGCTGGCTGTCAGGGCAAAGCACTGAGCAAGGGCCTGGCTCCTCTTGGAAGAAAAGGCTGTAGTCAGATTGCAGAGTCTTGCTGTCTGCCCTGAGAAAGAAGAGAAGTCCTCTCTTCTTGCTGGGGTGCTGTTCTTGCCCTCCGCTGAAGGACTGACTCAAATTGCTGACAGATAATGGAACAAAGGTTACCTTTAATCACACAAGTGCCTCCTTATATGCTGAGGGACGGCTGTGGTCAGGTCTAGCAGCATGAGAGGGGTGGAGAGCCTTTATCTCTGCAGCAAAGGAAATTATGACCAAAGGCATTAAGCTGTTTGAGGGCCCTGTGACAGAGCTCATTCCTGGAGTGGAATGCAGGTTTGCTTGTTGATCCCTAGCAGCATCCACACCTGCGTGGGAGAACACACTGGTTTGTTATGTGTGACACAGGCTCACCCTGCACTGGTGGCCTGGAAAGGAGGGACAGGGATGGGGGCAGAGCAGTGGCAGCCACGGGGCAATCCTTAATGCGATTTTGGAAAGTTTCTTTGTTGCCAGCCCCACATGCACTGGAATGGGCTGCCCAGGGAAGTGATGGAGTCACCATCCCTGGAAGCATTCAAGGAGTGGCTCAATGTGGCACTTAGGGTATGGGTTAGTTGATATGGCGGTTTTTGGTCAAAGGTTGGACTTGATGATCTTGAAGGTTTTTCCCAACCTTAGTGATTCTATGGTACTATACTCCTTCACAGCCTCTATCCTGGGGAGTTCCCCTGGCCCTGTGCCTGGGGAATGGGCCCATGGAGTTATCCCAGGTGTATTTTGCAAGGGGGTTGTTTCCCCAGCTCTTGGTCCAGGTGCACCTGCATTCAGCGGGGGCCAGTACAGAGCTGCCCCTGTGTCATCTGTGGATGTGAAGGGTCACCAGCTGGGCACGGGTGCCCTATGGGGCCATTACAGACTCCTGGTCATGTGTGCTCATGTGTGCTCGTGTGTGGTCATGTGTTTAACAGTTTGCCCAAAGCAACTTACTGTTTCATTTTAGGTTAAAACTGATAAATCAAGGTGACTTTGGGGAGAGAAATAATTCCTTTTGCAGGATTTGCATAATCCTGGCTGGTGATATGATAATGGTGTTTGTTAAAGACAGAACACAATGAATTAATACTGTTAAGTTGCTGCTGCAAAATGCAAAGCAGGTAATTTACAGTGGGTGCAAGCAGGAGTGTGAGCACAGCAGCCTTGGCAGTGGAAGCCTCAGGCCCAGGAGGCTCCTTGCCACAGGTGCAGCCGGGCTCTGGCACAGAATCAGCAACAGGTACCCCCTGCACTCTTCTCGGCCCTGGCTAAAGGCTGTGCTTGGCTTCCCCAGGGGAAGATTGCCCGTGTCAGTCCCTTTTCCCACTGTCTCTGTGGGACTGGGACCTGCTTTGTCCCCCAGATCATTCTGGAGAGCCGGCCACGCAGGGCCACTCCCTGCCGGAGGAGGGACAAGGGAGCTGAGGGTGACGAATGTCACGCTGGTTCTGAAGGGATCTCTGGGCACAGAGATGCCCTGGTAAGGAGATGGGCCCTGGCACTGGCCTTGATGCCATCTTGGCTACCCCCAGGAGGCTCTGGAGGTGGCTCATTCCTCCCACAGCGAAGAGAAGTCCCTGGGGTGGGTACAGCAGCCTGGGGACCAGCCAGCTCTGGCCCCAGCCCTCAGCTCCCACCTCGCTCAGCCAGGCTCAGCTGAAGGAATGGTGCTGCAGGCTGAGCGAGGATGAAGAGCTGGTGCGAGGCAGAGGTGGAGGGAGGTGTTTGGGAAAGGTACATGGGTGTCTCACTCCTTCCCTGGGCTGGCGCTGCACTTCCAAAGCCATCCTTCCTGCCAGACCCCACTGGAATCCTAATGCACTGTTTATCTCTGCAGCTCCACAGCTCGGTGAGAGGGAGATGCTGTGCGGGAGCCAGAGCAGGATTTCAAGCTAATTGGATTCTGTGTCTCCGTGGCTTCCCGTGTAGGCAGGCGACCGGGATTAGTGCAGTGTTTCTGAGGAATGGAGGAGAGCAAGGATGACCTGCATAGGGATTTCCTCCTGCATAGCTTCTGCTGCTACCTTCAGGAAAGGACTGAGCAGGAAAGGTTTCGAACAGGCCAGCCAGGTGGAAGGGCTCAAAGCAGCACGTCCCCACCGTCCAATTCACTTCTGTTCTTCCTAAATCTTTGAGCCAGGTGCAATTCCCTTCCCAGGGAAGGAAACCACTCAAATACCTCCTGAGCCTGGGCCAGCCTGACATGGGATTGGTCTCTCTTGCTGACTCCTTGTCAGGGAACCAGAAAGGGAAGTCAAAGAACCAGTGGCTCCCGTGCTCCGCCAGCCACCTGCCCGGCTTTGCTTCCCTTCCCTCCCCACCTCCCTCCCCAGGCCTGGCTGCTGGCTGGGAGCAGCGCACATTTGAACCTTTTCCTTCCTCCCATGTTCCTTGCTGTGTTTCAGAGCCTGTCAGGGCAGGCGCAGGATCCAGCTCATTAACACAGATTTATTCCTGTATAAACATTTCATTCCTTTAATTGCACGGCAGTCACGCCGCCGGCAGCGGGGTAATGGCTCCGATTGCGCCAGGTGCGTGCCCGGCACACGTGGCTGAGCACTCACACCCTTGTGACACACACCGCCGTGCCCACGGGTAGAAATCTGAGCTGTGCAACGCAGCATCGGCCGGTCTGGGTGAGTGTGTGGCCCCAGGCACTCTGCTATGGGATGACAGCAGGTCTGTGGGGTCATAGAATCACAGAATCCTAAAATGGCTTGGGTTGGAAGGGATCTTAGAGATGATCTCATTGCAACACCCTGTCATGGGCATGGACGCCTTCCACCAGACCAGGTTGCTCCAAGCCCTGTCCAACCTGGCTTTGAGAACTCCCAGGGATGGGGCAGTCACAGCTTCTGTGGGCAACCTGTGCCAGGGCCTCCCCACCCTCACAGGGAGAAACTTCTTCCTAATATCCTATATAACCCTGCTTTCTATCACTGAGAAGCAATTCCCCTTTATTGTCACTCCATACCCTTGTACAAAGTCCTTTTCCATCTCTCTTAGAGCCCCTTTAGGCACTGGAAGGGGCTCTAAGGCCTCCCCTCTTGTCCAGGCTGGACAACCCCAGCTCTCGCAGCCTGTCTCCAGAACAGAGGTGCTCCAACATCTCCCTGGCCATAGTTCTGTGGTAGGACTGGAGAATTGTCCTTGCTGTGCAGAGGAAGGGTGGAGGCCCAGAGGTGCCCAGCCCCTGGCTCTACAGGCAGCGTAGCAGAACATCGAATGAACCCCTGTGTCAGCAGCTGTGCACCCTGAAAGCTGCTGGGATGCTGAGTGTCCAGTGAAGGACACTCAGGACATTGAAGGACAGCCCTTGGGCACCTGGACAGTGGGACGGAGCCTTGACAGGGTGCTTATCCCCACAGCACACACTGAGCCGTGCAGGAAGCTGAGGGTGGAGAGAGGGTCCGAGCCTGAGTGCCAGGGAGGGGTCCCCCAAGGAGATGTAGGATGTGGCCGGTTCCTACCCTTGCCACTTACTCCCCGTGGCACTACCAAAATGCCACCATCTCCCGAAAGCTTCCTGGCAATGGAGCACCTCTGGGGCCCCACTCGGTCAGGTGTAGGTGCAGGAGGGTGCACCCAGTTAATGATGCCTGATGGGCTCGGAATGCAGGGGTGGCAGGTGCTCGCAAACCTGCTGCTGCAGCTCGTGGTCTCTTCCCCCACATGCTCATTCAAATGTTAATTTTATGGACGCCTTTATAAATCTTGTGGCTTTCCCCTGTCCACAGGCTACATAGATTTCATCTTGTTGAAAGGTGACACTTCTGGCCTTTGGTACCAGGCTATCAATTTAATATTCTGAGAGTAGTAAAAAACACGGGACCATATTAACTCACGATTACTCTGCTGCTCCTTCCTGTAACTCTTTCTGTGCCATTTGAAATGCCAGGATGATGAATAGGTGTCTCAGCTGCTGGCAGAGCCACAGGCATGGGACAGCACCAGCCAGAGCCAGCCACCTAGCTGGAACAGCTACACAGTGTCCAAATTGTGAGCTGCTCTTCTTCTGCTTGCCAAGAAGACGGAGGTTCGTGCCCACCCTCTTTGTTAGACCTGGCAGTCTGGAGAAATGCTTGTACCTTACCTTTGAGGCCCTTCCATGTGTTCTGAGCAGGGGACACCTGCGAGTCTGCCAGCCACCCAGCACATCGATTTGCCAGGCTGAAAGGAAAAGGCATCCCTCTGCTCGCTGTGAGGCAGCCTTGCTGCCGACTAGCCTGGAAAAACATGTTTAGGTCATTCCATCAATGTAAAGGTTAAATGTTTAACTGCAGCTATTGAAAACAAAGCAACAGCAGCAACAACAACAGCAGCAGAAGAATTGGATGCCTTATCAGTGTCTGGAATTAAGATCTGCATCTAAGCACCTACCAGGTACAGTGCACCGAGGTCCTGTCTGGGCCCTGCCCTGTATGAGAGTGTTGCCTCTCAGCACTTTGCAGAGCTGCCCATAGGTGACAACGGCTCAGCCCCACTTCACTCCAGCTGACAGCTTTGCAAAATGGGTTTTTGGACTCATATTTTTTCCTGGGAACTTTGAAGAAGCACCTGATGTGCCCTCTCTGCTGATAAAGAGGGCTTCTTTATGTTGTGTCCTTACTTTCAGCCACTTAACCTCTGTGAATATGACAGTGACTTACTGTAAGAGTTATTTGAATACAGGTCTTTTGTTGAGTAAATATGTACCTGGAGGAGTCATTGTTTTCCTACCCTGCACATCTCCTATTTCAGTAAATCAGTAGATTTCTCCTATATTTAACTCTTGTTGTTTTGCAGAAAAGCACTTTATATTTTAGCATTGTAGAGCAGGTTGTCATTTGGAAAACATGGCTCACAGCTTTCATGGCTCCATAACAAGTTGCAATATGCATATTAGTAAAAGAAAAACTAAAACCTCATCATGATGCAATATATCCAAGAGTCCCATAATGCCTGAATTCCCTCTTCCTGTCACATTTCTAGGCATGTCACAGCAACTGTCCTAATGCCAGGCCATTGTCTCTGGAGTCTGAGCTCACTCTTTGTATTCACGTGCCTGAAAGACCTGCAGATCCAAGGCAGGCACTAGGAGACACGGACAGAGGTCCTGCTCCATGTGTACCCCTCCCTGTGCTCTCTCTCTGTGTCCCTGTTCTTGTCACCCTGTCTCCCCAGGACTGATGTTCTTCCAGGCTCTTGCTGGCACAGTCACCCTGTGACGGGGCCCTTTGGGCCTGAGCTGTGATCCACTGCAATCCACAACCAGCTGGCCCCGCTGACCAGCAGACTGATCCTCTGGGGGACTTTATCAAAAGACTCAGTGGGAGCAGCCCTGTGACTCTGCTGGCTCCTGAACTGAGCTCTGCTGTGATGCCCTGGCCCCAAGAGCTGCAGCCAAATGAGGCTGCTCTGGGGTGCAGGGGCCCAGTGAGCGCCCAGATCTCTGCTGGGCTGTCACCTGAGGAGCAGCAGCAGATGGATGTGGAAAGCCTTTAAATTCAGCACATGATCAATACTAAACTGATCTTCTGGAGTCTCTTATAAGATTACCCCAGCCTCATGCATCCAATTGCAAAAAAATCACTCAGCACACCAGGGAGATGTGAGAAATGCTGCAGCCCCCATTTAGGATGCACAGAGCCAGAGTAAGTGACTTCACAATTGTTTATTGCAGTAAATAATTCATCCACTTTACTTTTGGTTTTGTTGCTACCCTCATGCCCCTGCCTCCGCTTCTTTCTCTGTTTCCCTCTCTTGCCCTAAAATTCCCATGCTGGGTTGTTTCTGTGGTCATGATTCCCAAACACACACACACAGACACACACACAGATCTGTCTCAGTCCAACTTTTCCTGACTGCCATACCAGGGAGAGCAGCGCTGAGGGAGGGACAATGCTGGTTCACTGCTCAGCTCAGCTCATGCCCAGGCCTGGCTTTGCTGCCTTGGTCTCAGCCCCAGTGCTGCTCTCACATGGTGCCAATGTGCAGAACTGTTTGGAATACATTAACGTTGCTAACAGTGGTTTTATACTAATTAATAATGACATTTGAACAAACCCTAACACAAATTATCAGCTGGCCAGGTGTGGAGTGAGGGTTGCAGCTGAGACAGAGCAGCGGTGAAGGGGTAGGTGCTGCTCTGGAGTGAGACCTGGCTGGGGCAGGTGCACCTCACCTGGCACCTGTCTGGAAGCCCTGGGCTTCTCCACGCAGCCAGAGCCAGGAGGGACAAGGCAGCTGGATGGGACCCGATGTGGGGGTCATGCAGCCTCTGGGCTGGGGTGCCTGCAGGGCTCTGCCCATCCTGATCACACACACTTGCCAGGGTGGACTCTGGTGGGCTTGCTGAGCCTGACAGCTCCCATGTCAGTACAGGTTGTTTCAGCTGCTAAAAACAGATTGATGAGAGTCCCTGCCACGGGATGAAGCTTTTCGAGTCCTGTCAACTGAGACAGGACTGTTATATACATCTCTGACGCCCTTGGCAGCACGCTAGCTCCTGCTTCTGGATAGTTTTGTCAAAAAGACCAAGTACAAATTGGCACATGTCTCTTTGAATTGAAAATTGTTGGAGTCTGGGAGAGCGTTAGGAAGAGCATCACACCTGTGTGCTCACGGCAGTCATTCCTGGCCACCCTGGAGACACAACACAGGCTGGGAGAACCCTTGGGAGAGATTTTGCTGCTCCCTGTGGAAAACATTTTGACTGTCTGTGCCTTGGAGCCCTGCAGACACCTTCCTGGGAGTGCTCTCATTTGCACAGGTGGGCGCTGATCCCACCTCTGGTTCTGTCCACCCCTGATCACTGTGAAGGGCTGGAGAGTTGAGATCATGGTGGCAGTGGCCTGGCCCGAACTGCATCGTCAAGGATGGATCCTCCTTTACAGGCATTGCCCAGCCATCTCCACTGGCTCTTTTAACACTTCTTCCAGCAAGGCAGCAGGTGACCTTTTGGAGCAAAATGATCCCACCATCCATATGGTATTTTGCATGCTGTCCCCTTGGGATCTGTAAGTAGAGGCCAAATCAGTGTTATCCTCATCCACTGTTTTCAGAGGTGCCAGTGAGATTTCACCATCTGGGATACAGTCTGGGTGATTTTTTTTCTCCAGGACAGAATCCCTGAAATGCCTCGGGGTCATTTCTCGATGTGGCCCCTTGGGGCCCTTCCTGGGGCCTGGTTTTTGGGGGGCTGGAGGACCTCAGGCACAAGCTGCTTTGCCAGTTTTGTGATTGCTGCTGCTCCTTGCACAGAAATCTGTCTGCAAAGGGGTTGTTATGCCTCCTCAAGGTGCCGGTCCAAGTCCCCCAGCGCCTTGGGCATGCAGAGCATTATGTTCCCAGCAGCTCAGGCAGGCACCTGCACATCACGGGTGATGTTCCCAGGAGTGACCTCTAAGCTCTGCAAAGGGTTCTCCACCTGACCTTGGCCTGAGGTTGTCCATTATGTCACATCAGGAAAGCCTGATTCCTAACCTGGAATTCTGACCAGGGTGGGATGTGTAAGGAGGTGTGTGCACAGCCCTGCCAGACCCTCACCCCTCTGCTGGCTGCCAGCAAGTGAAGGGGGATGGAGGAGCACAAGGTGGATGCTTGGCATCTCTGCTGTCCCTGGGCCAGTCCCTGGAGCAGAGCACTCTGGAGACCCCTGCAGATGGCAGCTGGTGGCACTCAGCACCTCTGGAGCCATTCTTAAGGCTCTGAGCTTGTTTCCAGTCAAGGTGTGTGCCTTGGCTCAAGCCCACATGCTTCCCATGGGTTTTGGCAAGCTGTGCCCATGGGGCTGGCTGCTGACAGTCCTCCCGTGCCAGCAGACAGCAGCTGGGCCTGGGGCTGCACTCGACCGCGTCAGGCTGAGCTGACAGGCCTGGTGTGAAACAAGATGAATGGGCTGAAGTTGGTGAAAATTATTCTAATTTATAATCTGCTGCTTTGTGGAGCTCCCCAATTAATTCTTTCTAGATACATAAGTAGGCCACATGTTTGCTTTGCTTCAAATGTAATAAACATTACACTCTGTCCCCTGCTTTTGGTGCTGGTTCCTGTCAGAGCATTAGTCCCTGTAGCTAATTCCTCACACCTGTCTCCGAGGCTCCTGGGACCTCGGCTGAGCATGGGGCGGAAACGCCAGGCTCCAGGAAACTTGTGGCATGGAGAGATAAATTGCTGATCAAAGGGCTAGTGCACAGTGCCTCTGAGTATTTAGTCACAGGCAAGGCAGCCCAGCCCACTCGGGAGAGAGCTTTGTTCCTGACGGCTCAGCGAGCAGCCGGGGCGGGATGGGGTGCTGGGATCTCCGCAGCCCCAGGCCACGAAGAACTGGGGAAGAGCGGGGCCCATGGGGTGCAGTGTCTGTGGGGAGCTGCTCTTCACAGCTCTGCTGCAGTCTGGATGTGAGCACAGGGCTGCTGCAGCACCGAGGCACCCGCCCTGGGCAGGAACATCAGCCTCTCCGGCTGGTGCAGGAGTGACCCCTGCACCCATCCTCGGGGAAGGGGACTGCTGTTCTTGCCCTCCACGGTGCTGCAGAGCAGGAGCTGAGCACAGCCACGGCCGTGGAGTCAGGCAGGAGCTGCAGCCTTGTTGCCCAGAAATCCTGGAAAAGCCAGGAAGAGGTGGGGAGGTTCCAGCAGGTAGGAACCAGTGGTTCCAGAATGCCCCTGGGATATTCGTGGCCCTGCAGTGCCAGGATGCCGAAGGAAAGGCTCCTCAAGGACAGTACAACCCAAGGGTTTGGGCACTGCTGGCCCAGGCGGTGCTAGTCCTGCTGTCAGGGGGAAACAGAGGTGATGGGCAGTTCTTTGTTCCTTCTGTGCATGCAAAAATTGAACCAATTTTTCAATGCCTTGCTGATCCCCCTCACCTCCTTCCCTACCTGCAGGGGATGGAGGCTGGTTCTGGATTTGCTGATAACAAACAAGGGTGCAGAGAGATTTGCAGGAGCAAAGCCAAGTTCTGTTTTGATTGTCATGTGACTGATCACAGCCATCACTCTCTGCCTTGATTTCTGCCTCCTTCCCTGGTACCATCATTGTGGTCTCTTCACCTACCTAACAAGTCAAGCCCATCTCACAGGCCCTGAGTATGAAAATGGGTTGAAAAGCCCAGGTTTTATCATTGCCATCACATTCATCCTCCACCTAAATTCCAAGAATTGCCAGCACTGAGGCAGCAAGCTGTGATTCAGAAGCATGCGTGAACTTTTACTGAACTAGAAGTGACCCTGCTGTTTGTCCTGTTGCCAGTGGTTTCCATGGTCCCCGGGGAATCAGGTGACTTTCCCCAAGCCTTCCTCTCCCTTCCACACACAGGAAACATCCTCCATCCTTGCCTACTTTCCCCAGCCTGCTCGGCACTCTAGCCTTGCTCTGGCGCTGTGTTGGTTCCAGGGGTGAAGCAGGGTAGAGCTGCTCTGCTTGCTGAGATGCCTTCGGTGGAGGGTGAACGAACTGGGGCTGGTGCCTGCTGGTGAAGGTGCCCACTTCCACCTGGTTTGATGCAGCGATGGCTTCTTGTTTGCTGTGCAGAAAAGTGGGGGCAGATTACTTGGCACTTCGTTCGCACCATCTGCAGAGGAAAGAGAATTTTAAGGATAAGTTTAGAGCGTCGTTTAATAGTGGATTTCAGCACTCCTGCCACAAGCACTGCCTTGTTCTTTGCTCTCACCTGGCTTTACCCCTCACATCCACAGCTTCTCTGCTGCCGTCCAAGTGCAAGAAAGCACCTGCCTGGCCTTTGGCTCCTGTCCTGCCCTGGCTGGTCCAGAGCCAGCAAGGGCAATGCCCCTCAATGAGTCTTGGGACAGGGACAAATTCCTTGAGCTCTGTCAGGGAAGAGGTGCTGGCTTTGCACTCTGAGCCCCAGCCCCAGTTCTGTGCTTGCCGTAGGCACGAGGAGCCTGGCTCAGCATCTGCCAAGTGTCTGAGCACACCGAGGGGATGCACTTCCCACCCACCCTTCACCGTGGGGCTGAGCATTCGCTCTGCACTCCCTGGGGATGTTTCGGCAGGAGGAGCCGTGTTGGGGACGCTCAAGGGCAGAGATGCCAGCCTGGCCTCGGGGCACGTGGCCCCCCCATGTCCTGGAGTGCCAGACACAGGCACTTGTGTGCCCCGTGCAGGCCTGCCAGGGAGGGAAGCCAAGCAGCCGCCGTTATCAGACTCACACAGACCTTTCCCATCTGGCTGCTCTTCTGAGGAGTGATCCACACTCCCTGCAGGTGCCGGCAGCCATCACCATCACGGGAGGTGCAGCCAAGGCAGGAGGTGCAGCTGCTCTGCTTGCAGGGTCTCAGGCTGCCTCCTCCAGTCCAGGCTGGTGCAGCCCCTGCAGCACCTGCAGCCCCTTTTCTCACCTCAGTTACACAGGTGGGAGCTGACAGGGAGTCCTGAGCTTTGAGTCGGCTCAGGCAGCTCGACATGTGTTGCAAAAGGCTGGAGACACAAAGCTCAGCCTGGGTCTGGATCTGGGTCCAGGTCTGGGTCTGAGTCCAGAGCACTGAGGATGGAGAGCTGGTGTGCAGGGACAAGAGGATGCACGAGATCCTTGAGACTCTAAAGCCACCACTTCTCTCAACTGCTGTGAGGGGCAGTCCTCTCTGAGTCGTGCCCCAGCCTTGCTGAGGTCTGCCAGGGCACTGAACACAGGGCAGGGATCTGCTGGCAGACATGGTCCGTGTCGGCATTGATGCTCTTTGTCCTCCCCACAGCCATTTGCAATGTGCCACTGGCAGCATGTGGGGGTGAAGGGAGAGCTGCCCACCAGCCTGGATGGAGCTCAGAATGAACACCTTCCCTGTGGCGTTGCCAAGCTCTGTCTGCAGAGCCAGTGAGGCTGAGCCAGGACATTGTCATCTCCTGTGTCTCCTGAAGCTATCCCCAGAACTGCTGGGAAGGGCTGAGCTAGGTGGGTGCCCACCACCCTGTTGTCAGACCCTCTTGCAGAGGTGTGGGGCTTGCACTGGCCGTGCTGGGGAGGCTGAGCTGGGCTGCAGCCGTGCCACTGCCTGCAGATGCTCCTGCATGGCACAGGGAAAGCAGCAATCCCTCGAGTGCCTGCAGCTTGCTCAGTCCCTGGCAGATGGGGAGGGGTGCTGGCTCCTGGGGAGCTGTGCCAGGACACGTTTCAGGCCTGAGATGGGAGTGTTTCTCCCTGATGGATGCAGTTTTTTTCAGAGGTGATGGAGCACTTGCTGCAGGAGCAGACCAAAGCTGGTGGGCACAGGGACAGCCAGGCTGGTGGAGTGAAACATTTTAAATGCTTTTCATTCCAGCTCTCTGCAGCCTTGCCTTGCCAGGAGCTGCTCTCTGTTTTCAGTTAACGTGGTAACTGCATCAGGACCAAGTAAACAAGCTTTCCAAGCATGCTGCAGGAGCCAAGGCAGCTCTGGGCATCTTGGTCATGTCCCTGGGGACAGTGCTGCTGAGTGTTGCTGACGCTGTGACACGGCTGCTCCCACGCCTTGACTTTGGGGATCCTCAACGCTGTCTCTGGGGAGATCGAGCCAGGGGTCTGGCTGTGGAGAGGGAGAGGGCGAGGGCATCCCCCGACTGCATCCTCGGAGAGCAGGGCTCTGCTCTCAGTCTGGGCTGGACACTCCAGCACAGCTCTACTCCCTCTGCATGTGTTTCCTCCTCTTTTCTTCTTCCATCTTCACCACAGGACAAAGGACCATGAGGAGTTGGAAGAGGTAACAGAGCTGAGCACTCAGAACCACCAAGCCCTGTCTTCCATGGTAGCCCACTACTCAGAGAGCTGCAAGTGTCAGACCCCCAGCTTCCCTATCCTGGCCTGGCTCCTGTCCTGAATATATTTTTACATTTTGTGACTCTCAGAGGTTTTTAAATTTAATGGGTTCCTCTTTTTTCTTTCCTCCTTCTTATCACCTGAGCTGGATCCTCTCTGAGCTGCTGCCAGCTCCAGGGATTACAAGTGAATAATTTACGTCTGATGGCACGTTTGAAGTTTAAGAAAAGGAAATGGCAAGTGTAGCCTGCTCCTCATCCCTGCCCCAGAGCCGTGGTGCAGGCTGCTGCTGTTTTCTCCAAAGGCAATTCCAAGGATTCCCTAAGGAGCCATATTCTGCACATGGCACGGCCCCGCTTGGGCATGGCCACCCAGATCCTGGCAGCCTGGAGCTGAGGGGTCCTAGGGCACCACAGGGGCAAAGGGCCCATTTTCACCTGGCTGCCCTTCAAGGCTTCTGCTCTGCCAGGAGGCAGCTCCCAGCAGCAGCACGAGGGTCACCGCGTGTGCCACGGACTGACCTCCCCGCCTGCGGGAGGGACAAGGGCCAGCCCGGTGCCCGGAGGGGTCACTGCCAAAGCACGATGTGTGTCCTGGCAGCCCTGCAGCACAGCCAGGAGGGCAAGGGGCAAACGTGCCCTGCTGGAGAGCTGGGTGCTGGGCTGGCTGCTGCTGGGGGTGCCTCGAGGGTCACCAGCCTGTGGTCTCCAGGTGCTGGCGGAGGAAGGAGAGACTGGCTCCCTCGGCTTTGCTGAGCACAGCACACGCCTCTGCTCGACCGACCTGCACGGGGTCTGCAGCAGAGAACTCCCTCCCACACCCAGGGGCTGTGCTGCCACCGATGGGCTCTGGGCTGGGCTCTCAGAATGCCAAGCTCGTTGCTAATTCTCAGGACAGGGGCCACAGGAAGATACTCCGGGAAATTATTTTTAACTCCCTGCGATTCACTCTTCAGAGCTAAGTCACTTTTATCAGCGCCGGTTCAGCCCCAATGAAGGCAATCTTTCCTCATACATACACTTCTCTCTGCAAGGTGGCTCTGACAAAATTTAAATATGAACTTTAGTGGTTTCCAGGAGCTCTTGGAAGAACTAACAAGCGTATCACAGGGTCCAGCATTAAATCCTTCCCTGCTGGGATGCAGTAGAGAACGGAAACTGTCAGGCAGTTTGAGATCCACTTAGCAATTAGTGCAGATGAAAGAAGCACTAACGCGAAAGCCCTGGTCTCTGTGCTGCTGGTGGGAGGAGGAAAGGAACGTGTAAGAGAAACATAACAAAATGCGACTGTGTATCCCACAAAACAATGAATCATTTTAACATTTCCAATCCTTTTCAAGCGAGCAGAAACAGTCGATCAATATGTGACAGAATTAAAGACCTGCAGTAAAACCTTGGAGCTGAGGATCTGTGAGAATTGTGAACGCAGACTAATCTGTGAAATTCTGCATATGGCAATGGCACACCAGGAAATACCGGCGTATGTCCAAGAGCCAGAAGCTGCAACAGTACAAGTCTGCTGGGCAAGAAGGCTCCTCTGCCCACCCAGAGGAACACCCACTGCAGAGGAGAAATCATCACTGGCAACGGATATGCGGCAGCTACAGAAAGCAGGAGTATTTCCCAGAAAACTCAAAGTTACAACAAACGTGGCCCTAAGCCATATCCTTGTAAAAGCCTGCAAAAATGTGATTCAGAATGTGTATTCATAAAAGCCGCAGCCATAGCCATGGCTCTGGAGGATTTTGGGCCAGTAAGAGCATCTCATAGCCTTTGCACTCTGAAGTGGTGAAAACAGCCAAGAGAAGCCATTCCATGGCTGTGCCACAGCTAACTTCAGGAAAACGACCGTTCCAAGGTGGGTTAGTAGGACGGTGTGCCTGGAAAAAGGAAAGGCAGGCATACAACAGCTAAACAGGTGACTACTTAGTTATGCGCCCAAGGGACATGATGGACTGTATTTGAATTTATTCTAAAAATATCTATACCGGACCATTTGAAATGTAGTAGGGAAGACACAGGTGCAGTTTGGAAATGCTGCTATTTTTAGAAAGTTAGGATCATTCTCTGGATCCTGATAATTGAGTGAGCATAGGAGCTCCACATGATGCACTTACAACATGTCTTTGGGAGCTTCAGGTTCCTGTAGTTGCACTTTGGAAAAGCTGTAGAACCCTGTCGTATACTCACAGAAGCCTGCTAGTCACAGCAGCAGGACAATAAATAGCACAAGGAAAGCGCAACTTTAAACTCAGTGCAGTGGAACTGCCATGGATGAAGGAAGCCAAGGAACTGGCTGCATGTGCACGTATATTGCCAGTTAATCTAACAGTGGTGGTGGCCAAGCAGGATTTGAGTCAGAGGGAACAGGGTGTGATGAAAGATAAACAGAGCTGGGGCTGATGCTGCACCTCCTAGACGTAGGCACTGGACCAAGTCCCTTGGATGCAGGAGGGCTTTGCTTGTCCCTCCCAGCCACATTACGGTGCTCTTCCCAGCCCAGAGGGCACATCCTTCAGCGTGCTGGGCTCAGCACTGGTGTACTCCAGAAGTGCCCACATCGCTCTTCCTTTCTGGGATGTGAGTCCAAAGACCACCCTAGTAACAGAAATAAACAACTGTTTTCCAGCTTGCGGCCTCTCCGCTGCTTTTTGCAGCCAGACTGTGACTTTCAGTGCACCACAATTCTCCTGTCATTGTTGTAGGAAGATTGTAATTGCTTTGAACCCCATTTTTCTCTGCCCTTGGGTGACCTCAGGGCTGCAGAAGAGTGTGTGTGAGAGAGAGTGTGAGTGTGCCTGCATGCGTGTGGGCTAGGGAGAGAAGGACAAAAGGAGGCTGTATCATGGTCCTCCTGCCAGTTAGCCCTGGTCCTAAGCTTTCCATCTAGCTGGGATCCTTGGATGCAGCCCAGACCTGGTGGCCCCAACCTCTGCCTTTCCTCATTTTCTTTGCCCTGTCTGTTTTATACTGCATATCTAGGGCACAGCTTCAGTTATCCACTCTCTTGCAATGCCTACATGGTGAGCTGTGCTTCTAGATGTAAGTCTTGGGAGCAAACAGCTTGGAATAAGTCCCTGTGCCACTGAAGGGAGGGCACTTTGTGCACACACCCCACAGCAGGGGCAATTCGTCTGCCTGCCCAGTAGCAGAGCCAAGCACTTCTCATCGGGCTTTCTTCAGTTTGGGCCTGGACCAGTAAAGCAAATGTTGAATCGCTGCTACAAATAACTGCCCCAACCACCAATTTTTATAGGCAGAGTGGCAGCACTTCACGCTGGGCACAACAAGCAGTGGAGATGAAAGCTCAAAGCCAAATAGACATCACAGAGCCAGTACAGATGTGATTTATTAAAGAAATGTCTGGATTGCAGAGGAAGCAGAAAGGTGTATCTTGAAAGGAACCTTTAACGCCTATGAGTGAAAAGGAACAAGGGCTGGGAAGCAAGGGAAGCTGCCAGGGGCAAAAGCTAATGGACCTGGTCCTGGGGTGTGCTGTCAGCAGGGGACGTGTGGCTGGGAGCCAAAGGGTAAGCTGTGCTGCTTCATCTACAGCCATAAAAGCAAGAGCTGAGCGAAAGGGCTGCCCAAGCCGAGATGAGAGGCAAGAGAGTGCTGCTGGGGAAGGGAACACCCCCAGGCTCCCACAGGGGACTGACATTCTTTACTGTGGCTTTTGAGGAGAAACCAATAACCACAGGTTATTGCAGGGCACGTTGCACTCTGCACCCTCCCAGGGACTCCAGCTCCCACCTTGTCCAGATCCAGGGCCTCAGCTGCCAAGTTCTGACCAGACTCCCCATCCATCCCTCCTTTCCCAGTGTGCCAGCACAGCTGCTCCAGGCTGGTTCCAAGCCTTGGGTCCCCCATCACTGCAAACAGGCCTGCCCTATGCAAGGACAAGTGTCCGGCTTCCAGCAGCTGACCAGGCCCTTCCAGCCGGACATGCTCTGGCCAGGCTGAGGTACTTGTGGGGGGAGCCTTAGGCCTCCCCTTTCCCGTGCTGTAGCCCCCCGCTGCCCAGCCTGTCCTCCCGTGCCAGCGTGTGGCAGGGACAGTGCCAGCACATGCTGTCCCCAGCCCCGGAGCCACTCTGAGCAGCAGAATCTGCTGCATTAGGTCGATTTCAAGAGCCCCTCCAGGTCAGTTAGCAATTACCTGCACCAGATACATGCTTGGAAAGGAGCTTCTGATCTCTTCAATGCACTCGTTTTCCTCTTTCAATTTCAAATTCGCCTCACTGGAAATAGGCACTTCAGCCTCTTTTACAGACCATGGTAAATTAGGATTTCGTCCAGTTCTGTTGGTTTTGCTGATATAGATGTTTTCCTGTGCAGAGGCGATGCCATGGCCAATCTGAGGTGTGTCCAGACCCTTCCTGTTCAGCCACTTCCAGCTGAGCCTGCGGGTGATGTCACGGTACAGAGTGTTCCTGCACAGACCACCGGCCCTTGCATGTGCTGAGCAGCCTGTCCTGGGATGGGCGCCCTGGTCCCAAAGCTCCTGTTATCAGTTCCGACTGGTGCCCCATGCTGCTGAGACGTGGCCAGTGAGGAATTCCCTCCCTTGAGGAGTCAGCTGAAGTGCAGGTTTCCACCTGCATACTCCAGTCTTGTCTTGGAAGGGAAAGGACTGGAAAGAAGAAAATCCAGTGTCTTTGCATCTGTCCTTATCTTTGCGCTGAAACCTGACTGCCATCCACTTGTCACAAAGACATTTTTCACAGTGACATCCTTCATGCTGAGCACTTCCAGCACTGCACTGGTCACACTGTGGGAATGCTCCAGCTGGCTCATTCTGCTGCTCAGCTGAGGGAGGCACATCTCCTGCCTGTGCCCGAGGACACGCTCCCAAGGGAAGGGAGGCTCACCACAATCCTGCAGCTGGTGCATCTGCAGCGCTCTCCGGGGCCAGCGTGGAGCCATCCCCTCGTGGTCCCCTCACGGGCTCAGCTGAGGGAGCAGGGCCAGCTGGTTGCAAGCAGGCACAGGCTGCTGGGGAGGGGCCCTGGCAGTTTTCTGCTTGCCTCGTCACGGGGCACCCAGAGCCCGATGGGGTCACGCAACGCCCTATCCCAAAACTGGGGTTCAGTGCTCAGAGGCAGAAGCAATTTTACATAAAGTTCAATTAAATATTTGCTTTATAATTGCGCAACAAATTATTCATAAAGGCATTGGAATCTAATCACAAGGCTGACACCGTGGAGTCTGCAAATGACACAGTACTTGGAGAGAATAAAGATGGGGGGGAGCTGCCAGGCTGTGGTGACAGGCAATGCCTGAATCTGTGGGGCAGCGGGAATGAATGCTCCCAGAAAAACACCCACAGCAGCACAGGAGAACCTCAGCAAGACAGGGTCCTTTGGCTGACTAAGTAGGGTGGCATGTGAGAAATGGCTCTGGGCAATAGTTTGGGGGGTTTGGCTCAGGTGTGCCCAGCAAACAGGGCAGTGCTGGGTCCCTCCCAGCCATGTTGTGTCACCTCCGTCTTCATGTGGACACGCTCTATGGTGTCCCCAGCTGTGCAGGACCCGTGTGAGCACAGAACTGCTGCCTTCAGCTCGTGCCCCTACCTCCAGCAGGAATCACGGTGCTGGACCTTTTAAGGGGTGCAGAACCTCTCCCAAAGCCATGGGCTATGAAGAAAGTCATGTGGTGCAATCTGCCTGTGGGGGTCCATCCTAAACCTGTGCCAGAGCAGCATCCAGGTAAAGGCAGGAGGCAATCTGGGCATGTAACGGGGCATCCCACATTGCGGCCCTCAGGAGACAGGCAGTATGAGACAAGGACGAGCAGCTGGCAAGAGGTGGCTGAAAAGCACAATGGGAGCAAATGTGACCTCCCAGGGATCCTCTGCAGGCAGTGTGGCAGGGGCACTTGCTACCATGCAGCTTCATGCCATCCTGAGCTGCAGCTCTGTGAGCCGAGCCCTCTCTGCCAGTCCTGACACCCAGTGTTCAGCTCCTTTCAGGCTGAATTTCGGAGGGCAGCAGGCTGAATCCTGCCCCCGGGAAGAGGGAGACTGGTGGGACTGAGCTGTGTGCATCTCTGTCGGTTCTGCTGAGACGAGGTGGGGTGTGGTCAGGCAGTGAACACAGCTCTGCTGGGCAGGTGCTGAGCCCAGCAGCCGCTGCAGCCAGGGAGTGCTTTGCCTAACAAGCACCCATCCATCCCAGATTGTGTCCCCTGCTGTCATCCTGGGCAGTGGGCTGCAGGCTGCCCTTGTCCTGCCAGGGAGAAGCCCTGCAGGGCACCCAGTATTAGGAAAGCTCTGACTGACAGGGGAGCTGGATCCTGGACAGAGCTGGACTGGAGATGGATTGCCTGCCTGCCAAATGTGGACATTAGACAGGGAGTTAGATTAATGGGAGATGGCTCTGCCAACAGAGAGGTGAGTCACAAAGCTTGTCCTGTGCTGAATCTGTTTCTCCAATAGGGAAGGAGTAGGAGGATTTAGCAAGATTAATCTCTCATAGAGTTGTGAGAATAGCCAAGATTCATGGGCTTCTCAGCAACAAATTTCCAAGTAAGCAGACAGCACTTGGGCATGCTCTGTGTGACACAGCACGGATCTGTACTGGTAACTCTGGAGTTTCCTGCCACTGGTCACAGGTAAGATTGGCCACACTCCTGTGCTCACACGTGAGCCCTGCAAAGCACAGGCTGCACAGAAGCACCGAGCAAAGTGGCTTGAAAGCATCAATTCCCTGAATTTCCCTGAAGTGGTCTGCAGCTGCTCCATCCAAAACAAACAATGTTGGACCTTGCACAGAACATGAGAAGGAGCTAAGAAAGGACACCTTTTGGCAGCCGAGAGGAGCTGGTGACACATCAGCTGGGAGAGTTTGCCAGGTCTCTGCCATCTTTGCATGAAGGAAGAGTAGGAGCAGGGCTGGACAAGAGCCAGAGCATCTTTCCTGGTGTGACCAGCACTTCCCTCTGGATAGCAGTTTGTGATACAGCACTGACACACCTGGCAGGACCTGCTGGAGATGGGGGAGGGAGAGCAGATTGGTCACAGCTCCTTTTTGGCAGATGATGGGGAACTCTCAAGCACTGCTGTGTCTACCCCCTCCAGAACTGAAATCTCCAGGAAGGAGGATGAGGCCAGGAAAAGGTAATCTTGGTAAATGGGTTTTATGTTGTGGTAAATGGGGTTTATGTTGTGTTTTAAGGAGCTGTGGAGAGAAAACCTCAGCGCTAGTGAAACAGAGAGATTTTTTTTGGAAAAGGAAGATTTCCATTCCATGTTGGGAGTCCTGTTTCTTTCTGATATTTCTTCAGTTGCTCATGTCATGGCTCTTCAGTCTGAGCAGTTTTACAAATGTGTTGTGGAGATGAAAGCACCAGGGAAAGCTGCTCAGGATCAAGTTGGAAAAGCTTTTAACTTTCAACTCCTTACAGACAAAGGCACACAGAGGAAGGGGGGGGGGGGGGGGGGAGGGCAAAGACTGGGAAAAGGAAGAGGAAGAAGCAAAAAGAGATAAGGAGAATAGATGAGTGAAAGGGACAGAGAGAGAAGACAAATCACAACAAGAAAAGGAACAAGGCAACAGCAGAAAGAAAGGGAGAGATAGGGAGAGAACAAAGCAAAGGGGCCTGGAGCTCAATGAGATGGGGAGAGTATATCAGAGTAAGGGAACAGTGCTGCAGGTAGAGGAGAGCTAAAAAATACAAAAGAGCTATTTAAACGCTGGGGTAAAGCAATGATGGGAATAAGAGGAAAAGAGAAGCCAGATGAGGACGAAATTCCCATGGAGATAAAGGGGATGGCAGCAAAGTCAGAGGAAAACCCATCCATCCTTCTGTCACTGCAAATACACGACATGACATGACATGACATGAAAGTGACATGTCAGCTTTGAGAGGGGCTGTGAGACACAGCTGTGGAGGCTGTTCATGGGGAGCCACACTCACAACAGGAGTGATCATGTCACAGGTGGTCTTTAGTTCTCCTGCTTTGCATCCTCCACCATTCCTTCCCTGCAGTGGCTCCTGGCCATGCTGCCATGGGCATTACTCTGGAGCACTGCTGCTTTCAGGTCTCGTGGAAGGACTGTCATAAAGTGCCTTGTTATGGTGTTCTCCTGGGCTCGTCTGGGGGCTGGGTTGGGACAGGCTGCCTGGCCCTATCAACACCTGCATGGCAGCAGCAAGAGGGCATGGAATCATTGGGTCATGGAATGGTTTGGGCTGGAAGGGACCTTTAGAGGTCATCTAGTCCAACCCACATGTGATAAGCAGGGACTTCTTCAACTAGATCAGGCATGGAGCTGCTGTGCCACAGGGGAGGGGGCGATGGCAGGAGAGGCAAATCTTCTGTGTCTCCAGAATAAGGGGGTCTTAGCAAAAACAGGCTGGAAAAGGGCACCATGACTACACACAAGTGCTGGGACCATCTCCTCCCAGTATCACACCAGCCAGGTGGGCTCAACTCCACCTGCACTGTGAGAGGCGGCCTCTTGGCTGTCCCAGGGAAAGGATCTGGGTGTTCCCAGTGCCAGTGCCATTGATGGCTCAGGAGCCTCGCAGCTGTCCTAGGGCTGCATTGGCACTGAGCACACGGCCTCTGTTTGCAGACTGTGTTAGCAGTAGAGCAGCTGTGCTCCAGGCTTTGCTCCTTTCCCTACAAGAGCATCAGGCTCAAGTGGGATCTACTTTGGCAGCAATGCTTGCAGCTGGGAGGTCTCTCAGTCTCACACTGGGATTGAGGACATTTCTGGATGCTTCTGTGTCTGAAGGGGCTGATATGGAGCATTTCCTAGGAGATCTTCAGGGCCCCCTTTGCCTTTGAGGGTGGTCATGCAGCAGTAGGATGGTGGGAAGCCTTGTGCCAGCCAGTGCAAAGGTGGGAAATAGAGCTGCCGGAGCCTGCTGCTGAATCTGCATCCTGCTCATCTTTTGGTCCTGGAAAGGAAGAGCCACTCCTCCTGGATCCATGCTGTGGTTATAAACCTTTGTTTTGCCTTCCACCCACCTCTCCTTGACCTGCAGGCCACCTGCCTGTGCAGGAAGCACCAGATCCAGGTAGTTTGTGGATAACCTGCTACCAGGTTACTACTGTTTCTTGATCCAAATTGGCCAAGCAGAGGATTTGTTTGCTCTGAACACAAGGTGCTGTACAAATGGAGCAACACAGCATTCCCTCCTCTGGTGTTCTCTTGTGTTCCTTTCAGGGCCAAACTCCAAGGCCAAACAACAGAGAATGCTGTGGACACAGGAGAGAGTTTTCTCCAGGTAAGATGTGAGTCTCTGGGCAGCGGAGACTGGAAAATGTCCCACTGGAGTCTGTTTGCCTGAGCTGTGACTAAAACCTGACTTGCAAGAGCAGATTTATCTGTCCCCAAGTAGTATTGCAGTCTCACCAGCCTTGAGCTTCTTCCCTGCTTCCACCTTCCACCGGCCTTGATCGTGCCCAGAGTGGTCTGTACACCCAGCATCCCGCTGCCGGTGTGTGGCTCTACTGCAGGCGACAAGCTGTGCTGCCACTTCTGCCCCTGCACCCTCAAAATGCTGCTGGGCCAGGGCAGTGCCCACCATGCTTCGAGCAAGACTCTGGAGAAGGCACCAAAGACCTGAGGTGGGTGCCGAGGATGCCAACCGCCATGGCCACCCTGGTGCACAGAGGGAGGGGGTCTGACAGCCCCAGCCTCAGCCCCAGCAGTGCCCAGAGCCCCCGACAGAGCTCCTGCCACGATGCCACTGGGCCATCCATGTCCGGCACCGTTCAAAGGCAGCGGAAGCGTTGGCTGGGGTCTCTACCCCTGACCTGTCTGATGCCCTGGCACCCCGGCTCAGCCCTGTTGTGCCCCAGGCACTGAGTTAGCTCTCAGCACCGGCCACAGGAGGGTTGGCCCTGACCTGGGGGTGGCCAGGTGTGCCCCTGCCCCTGTCCGCGCCCCGCTCCCGCCCCCGGGGCGGCCGGCACGGCACTGGGGCACTGGGGCGGCGGAGACGATGCGAGCGCCC